>PVJH01007926.1:0-58244 GCA_004026705.1 Nesogale talazaci | reverse complement strand
TGGAATCAAAGAGAATTCAGGACAGATAAGCTCCTCGGGACCAATATTGAGAATAGCCAATCCAGGGATGTAAGGGGAAGGTGGGGAGAGAAAGGGGGAACCGATCACAAGGACTTATTATAAACCCCTCCCAGGGGTATGGACAACAGACAAGGGTGTGGGGGAAAACATTGGACAGCACAAGACATGAAAAAAATTGTAAACTATCAAGGGTACATGAGGGAAGGAGGGAGGGGAGAAAATTAGGAGCTGATACCAAGGACTCAATTAGAAAGAAAATGCTTTGAAAATGATGATGGAAACAAATATACAAATGTGCTTCAGATAATGGATGCATGTATGGATTGTGATGAGTTGTAAGAATCACCAATAAAATGATTTTTAAAAATTATATCATTATAAATGAGGGGGAGTGCAGATTGGGGACCCAAAGCCCATCAATAAGTGAAGCGACATCCTCTCACAGAGGGGTTGCAGCGGGGAGATGAGCTAGTCAAGGTACAGTGTAGTAACAATGAAATATGCAACTTTCCTCTAGTTCTCAAATACTTCCTCCAATCCACTATCATGAGCCCAATTCTACCAGACAAATCCAGGTAGATCAGGGGATATGTAAACTGGAGATGGAAACATGGGGAATTTAAGATAGATGATCCCTCAGGGCTAGTGGTGGAAGTGGTGATATTAGGAGAGTGGAAAGATGGTGGAATAGGAAGGTTGAACCAATATCAGGGATCTATATATAATCTCCTCTCTGGGGTACAGACAATGGGGAAGTGACTGAAGCGACACATTGGACAATGTACGATATGAAAAAACAATAATTTGTAAATTATTAAGGGTTCATGGGGGAGGGGGAGGGGAGGTAAGTAAAATAGGGGGAGCTGGTAATGGGGGCCTAAGTGGAGGGAGGATGTTTTGAGAGTGATGATGACAACAGGTGTGCAAATGTGGCCTGCATACAATTGATGTATGTGTGGATCATAATGGAAGTTGTATGAGCCTCCAATGAAATGATTTATAAAAAAAATGAGGGGAAAGGAGTTTATACCAAGGATTCAAGTGGAAAATATTTGAAAATGAAGATGGCAACACAATATTTGTGTACAAATATGCTTGATACAAAAGATGTATTGAATGTTATAAGAGCTGTTGGAGTTCCCAATAAAATGATTGGGAAAAAACAGAGCAGCCTAACTCTCACTATAAAGTAAGGTAGAATAAAAGCAAGCTGAAAACCCCAAATCATAATAAACAGAAGAGCAATTGCTTGGAATTTCAAGGAACCTTTCAAAGGTTCTGTGTGCTCCAATTTGCTCATTCATAGATCATCCTGGGGAGTCTTTAAGAATTTCTTTATGTACTGGATTGGGTGAAAAGCACCCTGCCCGATGGTAGGCAGGCAAGCTTTGACCTCAGTGACAATGGCAGTGTTCCACAATGAGGTAGAGATTGGGAACTTTCAATGTGACAAAGATTTGGAATTATATTTCTATCCCTGCCCATGTGGCGATAACTTCTGTGTCACCAAGGAGGATTTGGAGAATGGGAAAGATGTGGCAACATGTCGTAGCTGTTCTCTCATTATAAAAGTGATTTAGGACAAAGATCAGAGACTATCTGGTCGTTTTCACCCACATAGAATTGGTGAGATACTGATGCAGGATTTGGGGATCTAAATCTTGAATACTTGGGAATGAACCAAGATGGACAAACCGACAGTGCTTTTGATGGCTTGCTCTATTTATCGACTGAGTTCCTTCCCTCAAGGGCCACGTTCATGACACATGATGTTTTAAATTGTTGCACCCATAACTTCGAATTGCAAATGTTTTCATTAGCATCTACCTCCAAGTCATCCATCCTCATAAATTAAAAAGGAATTGTTCTTTTGGTTTAGTAATGAAGATGATTAAAATTAGGCCTTCCTTTGAAATTTGAAAAAAAATTGGAAAGAATTTCTTTAAAAAGAGGTGGGATGCAAAATAAATAAGAGTAATCACACCGTAAGATGAGTAGAATTATGAACCTACCTGATTTTTCTTTTGCCTCTCACCAGGGATTCAGGCTTGCGCGCTGTCATTTGGGTACTTCGAGGAATAATTCAGGTGTTAGGGATTTGAAAGAGCTGCAGTTGCTTTTCTTGCTTTCTTACAGAGTTCAATTCAAGTCCTGTGGAATCTCCACAGATCAATATGAAGTATATGTATTATGTGACAGTTCCATCTAAAGCGTGTTGTATAGAATATAGGGCAGATACAATGGAGCAGCCAAGCACATGTAATTTACCCAACACATCTAAAGCATTGATTTTTTTTTTCAGTTTTCTAGACCCTAGTCATTGTAAACAACCACCACCACCACCAGAGTTTACTTTCAGAGTGCAGCAATACTTAAGGTTACAAAATATTCATCTCATCGCTTCTCGATCTTTTGGCTAAGATCAAGTGTACAGCATATTCATCTGAAAACTCAAAGCCACTGTCATTGTGCTGGTGCAGATTCCTAGAGCCCCGACAGGACAGAGTCGAACTGGTCCACTGGTTTCCAAGGCTGGGGTTTTTACAGAAGCCAAGAGCTACATCTTTTGCTAATGGAGTGGCTGGTGGGGCCGGATCACTGACTTTTCATTTAGCAGCCCACTGACACCCTCCAACTCAGCACTCTCTTTTAAATACCTTTCCGGGGCTTTTTCAGGTCATTTAAAAATACTTGTCTTCTATAAAATGTTATGACAAGAAGATAAAATATTTTTTTAAATGTTCTGATTTGTTGATTAATTTTGCCCCCCCAATTATTATTATCCTAGTGTTGTTTTTAAGTGTCTCAACTATTTCTAAATGCAATGATCTTGAAACAACTATGAATAGAAAATTGTATATAACAGAAAAGACAGGCTTTCATAATGTTTTTAAAGTATCTAATTTAGCAACTAGAATAAAAGGGCCATGCAGAAACCATTTTTTTCCGACTGTAATTATAAGTTAAGTCACTATTAAAATGACATGCATATATATTTCCAGTGTAAAATAATTAAAGCATTTTCCCCCTCCCCTAAATGCTTTCACTCACAAGATGAGACAGTCGTGAACATATGGAATCATAAATATCAAAGAAAATTCCATGGGTTTTACTTCCCATAGGCTGCAGAAAGGGAGCAGCTTGTATTGGACAAACTGGTGTGAACAAGTGACATTTGATTCCCAGAGCCTTGCCACCTTCGCCAATGGCAGATTTACTTGCATTTTAACCAGGGCAGCCAACTGTGAAATATGGTCAGATTAATATTTGAAAATCCCAATAATAGTAGAATGTCGTTACTTAATCACAACGGAGCTTAAGGGATATTCTAGGTCTCTCGATGTAGCTGTCCCTCCTGTTTTATTTACTCATAAGTATCATTAATACCAAGGGTATATAACCTTTGCTGCCAACATGTCACTCTCTCTCCCCAAGTCCTTAGTCGTTGCATGCTTATCTATTTCAGTCAAATGTATTTCTTATCAAAAGAGAGAGAGGGAGAGAGAGAGAGAGAGAGAGAGAAAGAGAGACTGGACAATACAGTGTTATCGAATTTTTTCAGCTGAGACCCACATGTCATTCAGCGTTCAGACATGCTTGTGCTTGATTGATGGATGGGTTCATGACAAATAAAACTAGGATCAACAGCTTTGCACCTTTCCCCCCATCAGAGACCAGAGTAAAGCATAACTCTATAACAATAGTGGGATTAGGGATGCATTAGCTCTCCATCGACCAAAACCATCCATTCCCATCAATACTTCGCACGTAATAACCTGAAGCTATGATAAGGAAACAAAAGGAGAAAAGGGACAGGAGAAAACAAATCAATAGAAGAAGGGAATGTCTGAAAGATGCTGCTGTCTAAATGAAGATTTCCCCCCACCCCCTGCATTGCTGGGCTAATGTCCCCGAATGAGGAAACAACATCTCTCCTTGAGTTTTGTAGGTTGCAAACAGATTGGCACAATGTTTAAATTACAGGTTTGCAGATAGAGATTTAGACTTTTTTTTTTTTGGTAAGTCCAAAGAAATATTACAGTGTTCTCTAGGATGCTGGGTTGCTAAATCTGCTTTTGAAGAAAGAGCAAGTTTTCATTTGAATGGTTCAGAGCCAGTGGGGGCAGATTCTGGGGTAATCAGAGCACTCTCGGGGGGTAGACAGGGTTTTCCTGTCCAGATCCTTAGTGTGGCCACAAACATTTCCTTATATGTGGATTAGCAGGAAGACTCATAATAGCCTAATTAATCAAGTCACACAAAACATACAGTTTTGGATGTTTTTTTACAGATTCACATCTCTTTTTTTTGAAACATAATACCAGTCTTGGAAAAGTTTCCTTCTTCATTTTATTTTTTACAAAAAAAAATTTATTTTTATATAAAAAGCTAAGAAATGATGATGCAATGAAGGTAACAGAGTTGATGTCAAGACATAAAGATGTTGTAGGATTGAAAAGTCTTATCTTTCTGGGTGCTTTTCCCCCCCTTCTTTTGTGTGGGAGAGTGTAAAAATCTTTCCACATGAAAATCTATCTTTATTCTCAGTTCATAAACTCTTTTGATGATAATTTCATCTTCCCGCCCATAAACAATGGACTGTTAAGCATATTTATTCCTTTTTTGTTCCTTTTCTTTAGAGAGCTTTGATTTTTGCCTTACCTCTCATATTTGTCCTAATTTGCAATTTATTCTAATTGGCCATTGACTGGGACACTGTCGTTTTCACCTGGTAAGGAGGAACATTAGTGATATTTGTTCTCCTCTTAGGAGAAGAGGTGAAAGAAGGTAAATCCCACGCTCTCCTGGGGGAGCCACTGATCTTAGGAAAGGCACTGTATCATTTTGCTTCAGCCTTCAGCCTGAGAATAAAACATAGAATTACACTGTCTAATCCTCACGATCATCATTATCACCGTCACTATTAATATCATTATTCTGCATTGATGGCAATGCTTCATTTCTTAGCCAAAATTTGTAAAGGACTGGGAAGGGAAAGGTCACATAATCGCACCCTTTCTTCCTAATCTTGTGGGGAGATGGGAATCTCATCCCTTCTTTTCTGTAGAAGAAATAAGAGCAACTGCTTACCACCAAACACGTATATAGAATAAGCTTACAATTGAACAGAGAATTCAAAACTGTTGGGCCTAGCCTCCAGATTAAAAAACAAACTATATAGGTATGCTTCACATACATAACTAAGATTTTCCTTCAAGCACTAGAAATTCATCACCTGTGACTATAGAACTATGAGTTAAGGAGGGTTTAACTTATATTATTGAAATCCAGGGTATATAAGAGACTTTAGTGACATATAGTTATCAAGACAATGATAGCATTTTAATTAAGAATCCAGAATATTTGGGAGGTTCAAAAATAGTTAAAAGTGTTAAAGTCATAGACCTCTGACATTTCATGTCATACAGTCTTTTATACGTATCGGCATAGCTGGTAGTTGCTGGGAAAACCTCTGCCTAACAGGAGGGAATTTTAGGTAACACACCTGATTAAAAGCACATGTTTCACCTTCGTGCCCCCCATATTTGACCTATTTTATAATTGGTAAAATCCAGTGGGGATTTTCTTTTGGATCCTAAATATAAGGCCAGTCTTTGGGCACTCTGAATAACTGATGCTTTGCTGAAGATGAATGAGCTCGATATGAACATCTGTAAGTTCATTTTATCCTCACTAAAACCACACTACTTGCACATCTGTTGCTTTACAACTTAAAGCAGCTTCTGGTCTTTGACTCTAGTTGCCTTTATAACCATGTGGAGGAAGAGTCCCAGGGTTCCCGAGACCTAATGTTATAATATGAAAGATCCTTAATAAGCCCAGTCTATGTTTTAATATAAATGGGAGCATGGCCTCTGCTACTATTGCAAGTCATATAGTATATGCCTCACTGTTTTTTCTACAGCACAGTCAGCATTTCAAGTTTTCAGCAAAAGCTCTTTAAAGTACTCATATCCATGACCCTATACAGAACTCTCTAATTGGGTCCCATTTAAGGCTTCCTAACTGAAAATACATGGATCACATATACATGCACATATATGGACATAAAGTGATTTCCTTTATGTACATAAAATGAATTTAAATCTTTGGATAATATCTGAATACATGGTAATATACTAGTTGCTTACTTTGCATGACCATCTTGTAGGTCATTTTAAGTCCCTATAGGGAAATGTTCATGTAGAGGACTCATTGAATATGAACTCCATATAGTGTCTATAGGCATTCTAGAAATACAAATCATTACTCCCTCAATATAAGAATACCTTGCTATAATAACCTGGCATTCTGTGATGCTTACCTTCCCGACTCAATCAGTGAAGAAACAATGGATGCATAAGCAAATGCGGTGAAGAAAGCTATGGTGTCTGGTTATCAAAAGATGTAATATCTGGGATCTTAAAGACTTTAAACAAGTAGCTGTCTAGCTCAAATGCAACAAAATCCACATGAAAGAAGCAGACTGTCCTGTGTGATTATGAAGTGTCGATGGGATCAGGTATCAGGCTTCAAAGTCCCAGACCTCCCAAAATCCTATCATTGTGACTGAGGGGGAGTGCGGAGTGGAGACCCAAAGCCCATCTGTAGACAATTGTACATCCCCTTACAGAAGGGTCACAAGGAAGAGACCAGCCAGTCAGGGTACAGGATAGCACCTATGAAACATACAGCTTTCCTCTAGTTCCTCAATATTTCCTCCCTCCACACTACCATGATCCCAATTCTGAAACCTTACAAATCCAGTTAGACCAGAGCATGTACACTGATATAGATAAGAGCTTGAAACACAGGGAATCCAAGACAGATAACCCCCTCAGGAACGATATTGAGAGTTACCAGGAGGGTAACATGAGGGGAAATAGGAGGAATGGATCACAATGATTTACATATAACCCCCTCCCTGGGAACAGACAATAAAAAAGTGAGTGAAAGGAGACATCGGTCAGTGTAACACATGAAATAATAATAATTTATAAATTATAAAGGGTTCATGAGGCAGGAAGGGTGTGGGAGGGAAAAATGAGGTGATACCAAGGGCTCAATTAGAAAGAAAATATTTTGAAAATGATAATGGCAATATATACAAATATACTTGACACAATGTATGCATTGTGATTTGTATGAACCCCCAATAAAATGATAAAAATAAATTGATTAAAAGAATAATAAATGCTCCCATAGAAAAAATAAATACTAATCATTTAGAAAGAATTATATACATGTCTTTATGAGGTTAAAGATATATGTAAATCATTAAAAATATTTTTCAAAGTTTTTTCTGTTTGAGCCCTTGGTATTAGCTCCTTTTCTTCCTTCCCCTCCCTGACCCTCTCTCATGGATCCCTTATAAGTTATAAATTAATATTATTTTTATATCTTACATCACCCACTGTCTCCCTTCACCCATGTTACTGTTGTTTGTTCCCCTGGGGAGGGGGGTGCAATTTTACATCAGTCATTGTAATTGGGTCCCCATTTCTCCTCCTTCCTTCCCCACCTTCCTCCTACCGTAATGATACTGTTACTCCCCTTGCTGTTCCTGAGGGGTTTATCTGACCCTGTATTCCATGTGTTGAGAACTCTTATCTATACCCATGTACATTCTCTGATCTAACTAGATTTGTAAGATAGAACAGGGGTCATGATAGTGGAGGGGGAGGAAGTGTTAAAAAACTAGAGGAATGCTGTATGTGCTATTGGTACTCTGCTGTTCCCTGTCTGTCTCATTCTTTCCTTGTCACCCATCTGTGAAGGAATGTCCAATTATCTACAGATGGGCTTTGCATCACTCCGACCTCCATCATTCCATTGCTAGCATTTGTCTTGGTCCTTCTAATGTCTACTACCTTATCCAGTCAACGCCTCATGATCATATAGGCTGGTGTGATTCTTCCATGAAGACTTTGTTGCTTTCCTGCTAGGTGATCACTTGTTTACCTTCAAGCCTTTAAGACCTCAGATGCTGTATCTTTTAATAGCCAGGCACTATTAGCTTTCTTCACCACATTTGCCTATGTGACTATTTGTACTTCAGTGGTTGTGTTGGGAAGGTGAGCGTCACAGAATACTGGATTATTAGAACCAAGTCTTCTTGTATAGAGGGAGTCCTTGAGTAGAATCAATGTCCATCTGCTATGTTAATACTTAATACTTAAATATATGAGATCCCTTCAGGACCAGTGGCGATACTGGGAGGGTGAAGGGAAGGTAGTTTAGAAAGGGGGAGCCAACTGTAGGGATCTACATATAGGAATGGACAACAGGAAAGTGGGTGAAGGGACGCATCCAAGAGTGTGTGATATAACAAAATAATGACAATTTTTCAATTACCATGGGTTCATGTGGGAGGTGGAGTAGGGAGGGAGGGGAAATATGAGGAGTTGATACCAAGGGCTTAAGTAGAAGGAAGTTGATTTGAGAGTGATGATGGCAACAAATGTACAAATGTGGTTTGCATATAATAGATGTATGTATTGATTGTGATAAGAATTGTATGAGTCCTCAATAAAATGATTTTTAAAATATGTATTTAGACCTATATCCCTATAATTGTTATATATTAATTTATTTACATATATGCATGACTATATTTATACCTCTAAAAATGTCTGCTGCCTCCTAGTTCTTTCCTCTATTTCTTTCTAAACTCCTCCTGCCCCGCTTTCATGTTTGATCTTCATTTGACTCTCAGTATTTTTGACTACATTACACTTGATTAAACCTCATCAGGCATGCTATGCCCTTCTCACCATCCACTTTTAGATCTCTTATTGTTTCCTTGTCCCTGGTTTGTTAGCTCTTCCCTTTCTCTAACCTCCTCTTCTCCCAAGTAGATAGAATTTTCTATTCCTCTGTCACTTTAGAATGTGGTAACAACCCAAAGACAGTGTTTGATTATAATAGGAATCACTGATCTAAAGTTCTTTTTAATCAACTTATTATTTGAAAATGTGTATATTAATTAAGACTGTATCTAAATGCAAGTAAAGCCAATTATGTGCTATTTACAAGAGACACACCTAAAACCTGAAGACATACAGAGGTTAAAAGTGAATGGATAGGGAAAATATTCCATGCAAATTCCAACTGAAGAGAAAAGGAGCAGCAATTTGTATAAGTACCATGCGCTAACCGATTGCACTACTGGGGCTCCAACGAGCAGCAATCTTAGTATCAAAGTAGACACTAAGATGAAATTTGTCAGAAGAGATAGAGATGGACATAATATAGTGATAAAAGTGTCAATTAATCAATAAAACTGATCAATTATAAATATATATTGAACCCAACATCAGGAAATCTAAATTATATGTATATATTTCACAAACACACATACACACTTATAAAATTGGTAGGCTTGAATGCAGAACTAGACAGAATGACAATATTAGTTGGAGACTTTCTTTATTTGACAGGGCATCTAGGAAAGAGATCAACAAGGAAACAAAAACCTGAAAGATTAGATTATATGCCAATTAGATTTAATGGACACATATGACATCACCTAAAACAGACAATAGATGTTCCACTCCAGGGCACATGAATTATTTGCTAGTAGACTACATTTTCGGTCACAACACAATATATTTAAATAATACAAAGTTTTGTTCTTTGACCACATGGAATAAAGTTAGACATGGATAACAGGAAAAAAAAGCTAGAAATTACAGAAACTTGGAAATTCAACAATACACTCTTAACTGACTAATGAGTTGAGGAGGAAAGCAAAAATGAAATCACAAATTTCTTAAAGTGAAAATGAAAGCCCAACATAATAAGTCTTAGGGGATGCAATACTCAGAAAGAAACACTTAGCAGTAAAGGATTCCATGGAAAAGAATGTTCTCAAATTAATAGCCTATCTTGACAATTCTCTGAACTAGGAAGAGAAGAGAAAACTATGACCAAATGCAACAAGAGACCAAAAAAAAAAAAAAGTTCAATCAGGAACATAAATCAAATCATAAACAGAGAACGATAATGAAGACAATAAAACCAGAGGTTGATTCTTTGAAAAGAGGAATAAAATTGAGGAGCCTTGAACAAGATTGATGAAGATAAGAAATGAAAAAAATACAAGTAACTGGAATTTTTAAAAAAATGAAAGGTGACATGACAAAGAACCCAAGCAGAAAGATTTAAATGGAAAATGATTATATTTGCAACAGCAACCAAGAAAATTAAATGTCTACCTATAAACAAACAATAGCAAGTTAAGAGATTGAATTAATGACCCAAAACTTTTCCTTTCTCCAAAAAGTCCTGAACCAGATTAGTGGGACATTTCACCAACTACTTAGAGAAGACATCAACACTGCTTACAATCTGTCAAAAGACAGAGAAGGAAAAAATACTTCCTAATTCATTCTATGAAGTACACATAACCCTGATACTGAAACCAGAAAAATCACCATAGAAAAAGAAGACTATAGACTAACATCTCTTGTGAATATCGATGTTAAAATGCTGAACAAAATACCAGCGATCAGAATCTAGCAGTGTATTAAAAGAGTCATACACCACGACCAAGCGAGATCTATTCCAGGATCATAGTGGTGGTTCAACATTAGAAAATCCATCAATGAAATAAAGCACACTTAAGGAATGCACACAAAGGAAAATAACCACATGGACACGGAAAAAATATTTGCTAAAATTCAACATCCTTTTTGGAAGAAAACCTGAAGGAATATTGGAATAAAAAGACAGTTCTCAGTATGATTCAGGGCATATATGAAAGCCAACAGGCAACATTATCATTAATGAAGATAGACTGAGAGTTGTTTGTATGATGTTGGAACTAAGACAAGGGAACTCACTCTCATTATTTTAATTCAATATTACATTAGACATCTGTGTTAGTCCGGGTAGACTAGAGGAAAAAATTTCAGAGACACACATATGGATACAAGGAATGGGTTTATATTCAAGAGGAACAGGACATTGAGAAAAACATCCCAGCCCAGTACAGCTCAAAGTCACAAGTCTGATATTAACCCCTATGCCCGAAATACGAAGTCACAGGTCAGTGGGTACAGAGTCCCGGCACCGACAGGGGTCTCCCCTTGGCTCCTCGCTTCCAGGTCTCAGTGTCCATCAACAGCATCCCGTGGTGGCAGAAGCATCTCATGGCAGAGGTCTCCATGTGGCTGCCCCAGCCTCAGAGGTCCGGCTCCATCAGGGCAAAGCCATTTGGTCTCTCCTCCGGCTACTCCAGCCTCCCAGATGCCACCATTCTGTGTTGTCTGTGATTAATCATCTCTGAAACTAACGCCCAACAATTGGGGGAAGTTAGCTTCTCATCTTCACGAGGGAAATAGCGCGAGATTTCCCTGGAATCTCAGGTGAAAGCCATGCCCACATAGAGGCCTCATCGGCTACTCAATGGCTATCCTTAACAGGCTAGACTCCACCCCTACATTTCAATCATAAAATTAACATAAGCACATGACTGCCACAACATCCTTGCAGAGCAATAAGAGAAGAAAAATAAAAGAAATCTAAATTGGAAAGGAAGCAAAGTTATCTCTCTTCATGTATGTATTCCTATAAATTAAAAAGTCCAGAGTTCATAAGAAAAGTTCTAGAACTCTCCCCACTGATCCAGAGCACAATGGGTGCAACACTAGAGGCATAGTGTGGGAATGGTGCCCCATCAGATTCCAACACATCAGGGTGAAACACAAAGGGAGTGTGACAGAGCAGCAAGGGGACAAAACAATGAAGTCTATGAGGAGTCCCCAAAATAGACTTTGGGGCCAGGGCTTGACACCTCATCAGACTCTCATAAAGGTCAACAGACAGACATGGAATTATTTATAGGCTTTTCTTTCTTTATATGTGTGTGTGTATATATATATATATATATATATATATATATATATATTAGGCAAGATAAATAATCCTGAGAAGAAAAAAAATGGGGCTGATGGTTCCATTTTGTGGGAGGTAAGGGAAAGGAAGGAGGGATCCAACAAACCCAGGGAAAGGGAGCAACAATAATCTTAAATCAGTGGTGAGGAGGGCATAGAATGCCTGGTGGGGCTTGATTAAGTGCAAAGAAGAATTACCGAAAGCCATGATAGTAGAACATGTAGTTGAACATGATAGTAGAACAAGTAGGAAGTAAAAGAACTTTTACTTTAAAAGTAAAAGAAAAAGAAAGGAAAGAACTAGGAGGTAAAGGACATTTGTAGAGGCATAAATACAGGCATGTACATATGGAAATAAATACAGGCATGTACATTTTATATAATGATAGGGACATAAATGACATATTAAATATTAAGGTAACAGATGGACATTGGGTCTCTAATCAAGATCTCCTTCAGTGCAAGAACGCTTTGTTCTAATAACCTGGCATTTCATTATGCTCAACTTACCTACATGATCGCTGAAGTGAAAATGGATGCATAAGAAAGTGTGGCTGAAAAAAGAAAAAAGAAAGAAAGAAAGATGATGATGCTTTCAAAAGACATAGCTATCAAAAGAGAGAGCATCTGTCGTCTTAAAGGCTTGAAGATAAACAAGCAATCTTCTGGCTGAGAAGCAACAAAGTCCACGTGGATGGAGCATTCCAGCCTGTGTGATCACGTGTTGATGGGCATCAGATATCAGACATCAGAAGGCTCAGAACAAACCATCCTGTCAATGTGAATGAGGTAGGGCAAAAAGAAGACTCAAAGTCCATCTATGAACAATTGGACATCCGCTTACAGAAGGGGCACAAGGAAGGAATGAACCTGTCAGGGTACAATGTTGCACTGACAAAACATACAACATTCCTCTAGTTCTTAAATCCTTGTCTTACCACCCCCAACCCCCAATATCATGACTCAACACATGGAATCTAGGACAGATAAGCCCCTCAGGAACAATAATCGGAGTAGCAATACCATGAAGGTAGGGGCAAGGTGTGGGGAGAAAGGGGGAACCCACCACAATGATCAACAAAGAAACCCCTTCCCCACCCAGAGTGACAAACAACGGGAATGTGGGTGAAGACAGATAGCAATTGGTGTAAGATTTGAAAATAGTAATTTATAAATTATTAAGGGTTCATGAGGGTGGGAGGGTAGTGGAGTAAGGAAAAAATGAGTGGCTGATACCAACGGATTAGGTAGTGTGGTAGTCATGTACTCATGTGTCAATTTCATAATTTGGAGTCTAGCCTGTCAATCTGGAGATAGCCAATGAGCCCTCTGTGTGGGCATGGCTTTTTCCTGAGAATTCTGGGAAGTCTCATAGTATTTCCCAATTGGAGAAGAAAGACTTGACTCAGTCTCGGAGATGATGAACTAATGATAAAACGAGATGACAGCATGCTAACCTATCGTGATTCTTGGAGAATGGAAGAGCCAGAAAAGAGGCCACATGGGCTTGCCCAGATGGAGCCAAACCTCTGGGGCCGGAGAAGTCACGTGGAAACTCCTGCCAGTGCTGAGATGCTCAGGAGGCCACAGGGAGACCCCTGCCAGTGCTGATTCGCGGGAGGCCACAGGGAGACCCCTGCAAGTGCTGAGATGCTTCTACTGTCACCGGACACACAAGACTGCACCCGCTCTCCTGTGATTGTCCTGGTGTTATCGCACATGCTTCATGAGTCGGAAGGAGACTTTATAGATTGGTATCAGACATATGGGCTAATATCGGACTTATGACTTAGAACTGGACTGGGTTGGGATGCTTTCTCAATATTCCATTCCTCTTGTATATAAATCTTTCCCTTATATCCATATGCATGTCTATGAATTTGTTTCTCTAGTCTACCTGGACTAACACAAATAGAAAGAAAAAGTTTTAAAATGGATGATGGCAACATATACACAAATGTGTTTGACACTATTGATGTAGGGATTGATATGAGACCTGTAAGAGCTCCAATAAAATGATTAACAAAACAAAGCAACAACAAAACACTTCTGGAACTAATTAAGGTATTTGGCAAAGTCTCAGGGAACGAGGTCAGCAAAGAAAAATCAGTTGAAAAAAATCAATTGGGTTTCTACACACCAGGATGACACATGCAATAGGGAAATTGAATAAATTGTTCTATTTACAATAGTATCTAAGAGAATAAAATCCTTAATAAATTGAACAGAGGATGGAAAGGACTTATACAATGACAACTACAAAATACTATGGAAGGAAATTAAAGGATGGTTTAATATAATATAAAGATGGTTCATATCCCCAATAAGCATCTTCTAACCAATATATAAGTAAAATATCGACAACTTAACAGCAACAAAAAAAAGACAAAGTAATCATATGATAGGCAAAGGAGTGGAAACGGTATTTCACTAATGAGTACATCCCAAAGGCCACCAAGCAAAAGATACTCAAGATCATTATTTATCAAAATGGTCAAAGTGAAAACTACAAGGAGATGCTATTTCATTTCTTCCAGCATGACTAATATAAAAAAATAATAGATGTTGACAAGGATGCAGGGAAATTGGAACTCATATCCACTGTTGGGTGCAAAATGGTACAGCTGCTGTGGAAAATAGCATGGCGGTTCATAAAGAAAACTAGGAACAAAACATGCCAGTTCCACTCCCTGGTATACCCCCCAAAGGTTCAAAAGCAAGCTCAAAAAGAGACTTGCGCAACCATGTTCATTGGAGTACTACAAAATGTATTACATGTTTACAATGGAATACTACTCAGCAAGTAATAGATAAAGAAACCCTTTAGGAAGGAGGAAAAGGGAAGACACCATCCACTTGATGCTATGCAACCCTGAGGCAAGGCTTTCGCAGATCAATGGTCCCCCAAAGATCTAAGAGGAGAATCTGACTAGAGAATCAAGTTGGGACTCAGAAAGGGGATCATCTACCATTTCTGTTGGTGGGCACTGTGTGAAAATGGGGAAGAGGAACCTCATATCTGGAAGGGGGCTGAGCAGTAACTTTAGGGAATCTAAGGAGAGAAATGGCAGATTTTTCCTGGTTTGCTACTATAGATGTGTTTCTATACATCCCTTGGTGATCCACACCATGGACTAAGCACTTTCATGACTTGGACGCTGGCCTTAGAGGCAACATAGCATCCCCCAGGTCCACACCACAAAGACTCAAAGTGGAAGCCTGATTGAATTGACGGGACTCTACCTCAAAACTACCTGTGTCTTTTGACTAAGGACTGAACTACTCTGATGGGAGAGGAAGCAAAGGATGACCACTCCACAATTGTGGGAATGGTGATCTTTGGACCTTGGGTAAGACCCCTGGTTTAGTGAGTGTCCAGTGAAAAGGTCCCGAGAGACATCAAATATGTAGCACTTCAATGCTCATGTTGCATAACTATTACAGGTTTTAATCCAAGAGTCTGCCCTTGTAAGAAATGATACAGGAAAATTTCCCCTAACTCAACTCCCTCTCTATGCTCAGTGAAAACAAAGCTCAGTCAATTAAGAAATCAAACTGTACAAAGCAACAACTCATGGACTGTAGTTTGAAATTGGACTGTACTCAAACTCCTCATATCAATACTATTTTAATTTCTATGTCATTGGATATATATTTAATATTACCAGTGCAATTGCCTTTCTACCGCAGGGGAATGATTGACAATGTTTTTCTGTCTTTTTTTCTGGTTGTTGTTGTTGTTTCTGTCATAATATGACCGCAAAAGTAAACCAGACTTGTTCATCAGTAGTGGATAAGCTGATGCATTCTGAGCTCCCACATAATTGTAGCCCAATCCAAGAACAGGCAGTTTTTATAACATACTCTTGGTGTGTCCCTGCTTGATATTCACCTTCATGAAGCGATCACTGAAGATAAGGGTGCTACAGCAAAGTGTGGTGAAGAAAACAGATGGTGCCCTGCTGTCAAGTGGAATAGAGCCTGGGAGCTTAAAGACTTATATTCGAACAAGCAGCCATTTAAGTGAACCATCAACCAAATTCACATGGAAGAAGCACCCCAGCCTGTGTGACACAAAGATGATGATAACAAAATCCAGATATGATGAAGGGAATAGTATCAGAGCTTAAATTGTGAAGGCTGTGGAGGACAGTGGGAGCCCAAAATCCATCTGCAGAGTACCTGTTTGAATTAAACCTCTATTAGACTCCTTGTAGCCCCAGTGGAGGGAGGAGAACAGTCTTCCTATTTGACATGGATTGTTGTAAACTTGCTTATGATGGATCCAGCCATTGTATAATGTAATATTTGATCAGTTGAACTCCCTTTGTACCCAATCTGAATTTGGTCTAGACTTAAATATTTCTCTATTGTTCCAAAGAAAACTGGCTTTTAAAATATTGCTAGTATTTGTAAATTATTCGAGGTTCATGGGGGGGAGGGAAGAAGGGAAATATGGGGAGGTGGAGCTGGGGGCTTAAGTGGAGGGAGGATGCTTTGAGAGTGATGATGGCAACAAGTGTGCACATGAGATCTGCATACAATTGATGTATGTATGGATCGTGAGGTGAGGTGTGTGAGTACCCAATAAAATGATTCATTTAAAAAAAAGGTGGGGAGGGGAAAGAGGAGCTTTTTTTTTTTTTTTGCTTTTTTTTTTAAGAGGAGCTTATACCAAGGGCTCCAGTGGAAAATGTTTGGAAATATATGTGGCAACATGTGTGCAAATGTGCTTGATACAGATGATGTACTGAATGTTATAATAGCTGTAAGAGCCTCTAATAAAATTATTAAAACTATTGCTGGTGATCTTTTCTTTATTACTTGTTATTTTTATATTATTAGTTTTTCTCACTGCTTTTTTATTGCTTATGTTGGCTTTCCCAGTTTTTTAAAGCACCAAAAAAATGCATAGAGACAATAACTGATGCAATACTTTAGGCAGTGTTTCTCAACCTTCTTAATGCCATGACCCTTTAATACAGTTCCTCATGTTGGGTTTCCTGCCCCCACCCCCACACACCATAAAATTATTTTCGTTACTACTTCATAGCTGTAATTTTGCTACTATTAGGAATCGGATGACCTATATGAAAGGGTCATTCAACTCCCAAAGTGATCATGACTCATAGGTTTAGAACTGCTGGTTTATAGGGACATGCAGGAAGGTGTGTGTGAAGAGCAGCAAGGGCCTTGGAGAGAAAACAAAGATTGTAGGAGGGGGAACGGCGCATGAGAACTGATTGTGATGATCTATATCTATATCTGCCTATCTATATATATTTAACTCCTTTTAAAAAGCGATTTAACTATGAAAGTATATGCTATGTGAATATTATAGCAAGAAAACAACTAAGAAAATAAGAAACCAAATTTGACCAATGATTACCATGGGAGAAGGAGGAAGAGGTTTTGCTTAGGGGAACTGAGTTTACGTTAGTAGTTGAAAAAAGATATCAACAATGATTATACAACATGAAGAGTATAATCAATGGTATGAATTATACATGCAGAAGTTGTTGAGTTGGAGAAGGCTTTGTTGTCTATATTTTTGCCACGTATATAAAATAACTAAATGAATAATAATGAATACAAGGAAGATGAAAATGCTCTAGAGTGGTGATGATTGTGTAATTCTTCTTGATATGATTGAGTTATTGAATTGTATGACATATGGACAAAGTGCCAATAACACTGTTAAGGAAAGTTGAATTGGCAAAAATATATGTGATAGGTATATTTATTATAATGACCACAAAAGAGTAGTGATAGCAGTGTCTGAGGCTGCTTACGTACAAACACGTCGTAAGATTTAGTTCTATGTTTGGAGAGTTAGGGTTATAGTTTCATGCATCATTCCAGGTAAAGGTCCTAATACCATGTTCAGTGCTGCTGTTCTGCCTCCTGGTTTATTGCATAGCTTCTAGACTCTTAACGGTTTGTAGGCAGCCATCCAGGGTACAACCATTGATCTCATGTTCATCTGCAGTCACGGAGGAAGAAGGATAGTTGGGAACAGGAGCAGGATGTGGAAAGTCTCTATTGAACAATTGCCTCCTTTGTCCAAAGACCAGAAGAACAGGATGGTGCTTGGCTACCATGACTGATCATTTTGACAAGAGACTCCACAGAAAATTTACAAATAAAGGGGGAAAATGCAGAGGATAATTGCACATTCTACACTTTCTGAAGCTAGAGAGGATGGATGAACACCTGAAACTATTGCCCCAAAGTGACCTTTGAACCTTAACTTTGAAATATCCTCTAAACCAATGGTTCTCAACCTTCCTCATGCTGAGACCCTGCGATCCTCATGTTGTGGTGACTATTTCCCCTCCAACATAAAATTATTTTTGTTACTACTTCCTAACTGTAACATTGCTACTGTCATGAATCGAGTGACCCCTGTGGAAGGATCATTTGACCCCCAACGGGTCAGGACCCAAAGGATGAGAACCTCTGCTTAAACTCTTGAAATGGACTAGCTCAGTTTAACTAGTCAAAAAGTCTTCTTTGAGCATTATCTTCTTTTAAGAACTATAGTTAAACATTGGGCGTCTAATGGCAAGTAAACAGTTCAAACTCTTCAGCTGTGCTTGGAAGACAGATGAGGCTGTCGTTTCCCATAAAGTCTTTCTGCCTCACAGTGTCCCCTGGTTGGATACACCATGAATCAGAGTCATCCCAGTGGCAGAGGGCTTCATTTTGGCAGGATATGAGGTGAAATGGACATGAGCTCCTACAAAGATTGAATAGGAGCCTTTGGTGGCCGTGAGTTTAAGCTGATGAGAGAGGAGAGTGAGAAGAGTCGTACAACTTCAAGAATGCTATCAATGTCATCAAAATGTATATGCAGAAACTGTTGAGTTGTGTGGCTTTCCTGTGTATATTCTCAATAAGGACAAGAAAATGAGCACATCAGGAAGAAGGAGACACAGTGAAGCTACTTGTAAAATTTTGTGACGAGAATCCAAAAGCGGAAATCAGTCTTCCTACACAGAGTTTCACTCCTCATCTTGCCATATACAAAGGTTCACAGATGCTCTAAGACAAGTCAGCAAGCTGTAAATTCTAGTCTCCACTTTCACAGGTCGGCTACGTGTTTTTACCAACAAAGAGTTATTGTAATATAGCCATGTCCATTCACTTGTGTTTTGGTTATAGTTGCTTTCATGTTAGAAGTACAGAGTTGAATACTTGGGACAGATGTGGCAGCCATGTGCTTATGTTAATTTTATGATTGAGATGTAGGGGTGGAGTCTAGCCTGTTAATTTGGAGATAGCCATTGAGTAGCCAATGAGGCCTCCGTGTGGGCATGGGTTTCTCCTGAGACTTCTGGGAAATCTCGCGCTATTTCCCTCGTGAAGATGAGAAGCTATCTTCCCCAGTTGTTGGAAGTTGGTCTGGGAGACGATTAATCATGGACGACACAGGATGGCAGCACCCGGGAGGCTGGAATATCCGGCGGAGAGACCACATGGTTTTGCTCTGATGGAGCTGGAACTCTGAGGCTCGGGTGGCCACATGGAGGTCTCCGCCCTCCGCCAGCGATGAGTTGCTTCTGCCACCATGGGGTGCTATTGATGGACCCTGAGCCCTGGAAGCAAGGAGCCATGGGGAGACCTCTGTTGGCGCCGGGACTCAGCACCCACTGACCTGTGACTTCGTGAGTCGGAAGGAGACTTTATAGACTGATTTCAGGCATATGGGTTAATATCGGTCTTATGACTTTGAACTGGACTGGGCTGGGCTGTCCTGTTCCTCTTGAATATAAACCCATTCCTTATATCCATATGTGTGTGTTTGAAATTTGTTCCTCTAGTCTACCTGGACTAACACATATCATTATGGTCCCCCAAATCTATGCTGCTTTCTATTTGACCATGTGCAGAAGTTTGCTATCCCCTGTTGTAAGGACTGCCTTAAGGTCTTGGTGGAATTAGAAATAGTAATTCATCAGAAGTTATTTGATGTTGGGATATTAGTGATTCCTTCAGAGATCCTGCTTATTTCAAGACAGAATGGAAATGATGCTTTAAAAATTGTTTAATGTGTGCATAAGCAAATGTGGGAAGAAAAATGATGGTGTTTGGCTGTCAAAAGATATAGCATCTGGGGTCTTAAAGGCTTGAAGGTAAACTAGGGGCCATCTATCTCAGAGGTAAAAAAGCCCACATGGAAGAAGCCCAGCAGCTTGGGTGATCACAAGGTATTGAAAGGATCAGATATCAGGAATCAAGGAACAAAAAATAATATCATTGTGAATGAGGGGAAATACAGATAGGGGACTCAAAGCCCATCTGTAGGCAAATGGACCTCCCCTAACAGAAGGGTCATGGGGAGGAGACAAACCAATCAAGGGGCAGTGTAGCAACCATGAAACATACAACTTTCCTCTAGTTCTTCAATGCTTCCTCCCCCTCCAGTATCATGATCCCAATTCTACCTTACAAATCTGGTTAGATGAGAGGATGTATACTGATACAGATAGGAACTGGAAACACAGGAAATCTATCACTTTAGAACCAGAGGTGAGAGTGGTGATACCGGGAGGGCGAAGGGAAGGTAAGATAGAAAGGGGGAGCCGATTATAAGGATCAACATATAACCCTCTCCCTGGGGGGACAGACAACAGAAACGTGGATGAAGGGAGATGTAAGACAGTGTCAGACATGACAAAGTAATGATAATTTATAAATTATCAAGGGCTCATGAGGGAGGAGTGTGGGGAGGGAGGGGAAAAATGAGGATCTGATACCAAAGGCTCAAGTAGAAAGCAAATGTATTGAGAATGATGAGGGCAACAAACATACAAATGTGCTTGACACAATGGATGGATGTATGGATTGTGGTAAGAGTTGTCTTAGCTCCCAATAAAGTGATTTTAAAAAACTATAAAAGTGTGATAAAATGAAGATGAAAGATATATAAAAGCAAATGAAGAAAAAATGGGGAAAAGTCATTGCTCAAGCAATTTAGAAAATGTACATAACTATGAAAGAACTTTGTAATCATATGATTGAGTAATAGTATTAATAAAGATGACAACTGACAAACGAAACAGAATACTTAGACCTGAAAAAATTGTTTGTGGATAAATTAAAAACCAAATCAAACCATGCACACACAAGCTGCTCAAGTTTTGGCATATCCTGAGTTTCTTAAAAGGTTACTAATTAATTTATTTTGAATCTATGAAATAACAAGGTCAATAGTGGGCCATTTGCATTCTGAGTTTTCAATTCTGAATCTTTTCTATCCTGTCAAGCCCTAAGTTTGGATGTACAAAACCCAGTCTAGTAGTTTGAACTATCTGACCAATAACATATCTTTTTATAAGAAATGCCAATGACTTACATGTCAGTGAAGTGCAAGCGTCTGGTTTATATTTCTCTCGAAATGTGCATGAGGTTAGAATTAAAGAAAGGGTTGTTTGGCAAAGGTCATCATTTGGCAAGAGGATGCTTGGTTTTGCTGTTCCCATCCCTATTTGGAAATCAGATGGGGACATTTCACCTACCTCACAAAAATCTCATCTCCTTTATTTTGCAGCTAGTGACTAGACAGAAGAAGCTGATATTGTGGATTCTAATGGGGGTAAAAGGTGATTGAACACTTAGAATTAAACACTTTATGTCATTCAAGGTAGGATAGCTAGGGTGGTTTCTCTCCAGAGCAATACTTATTTTCCAAAGTTGTCTGAATGACATGATGACAAAAGAGGATGGCAAAAAAGCGAGCTCCTAGAGATTTTTCTTGTCCCAGAGCAAGAACTCACCTAGTACTGAGGGAAACACACACACTCTCCAAGTGCAAACTGTGGTCCCCAGACCACATTGCATCAGCAATGGCATCACCTCAGAACCGGCTATAAACGCAGGAGCCTCACTGTGTCTTAGTCCTAATGGATCAGGATATACATTTTAGCAAAATTTTAGATGATTAGTATGTCTGTTCAAGTTTGAGAAGCACTCACTGGTCTAAGCTGTTTCTCAACTATTTGGGGCATGGACTTGTGAGGTGAATTTCAGCTAGCTCTTTCTTCATCC
The DNA here is from genome assembly GCA_004026705.1 of Nesogale talazaci. NCBI lineage: Eukaryota > Metazoa > Chordata > Mammalia > Afrosoricida > Tenrecidae > Nesogale > Nesogale talazaci. Next base: position 36,276 of record PVJH01007926.1, on the reverse strand, counting down.
CACTGCATAGAAACAGTCCCTGTAACTTGCCTCTTCTTGCATTTTCTTTACTTCTTACTGTCATGCTTAAGATGCTTGCTAGAAAATTGCATTCTTATTCTGTCGATTACATATGTATCATTATTTAATCCTCACAACAGGTTTATGAAGTAGAACACTTAATCTCCTAGTGGACAGATGAGTAAACACATTGGTACTTTGCCTAGAGTTAGACAGTTTGTATATGATGAAACTTGTATTCAAGCAAATCTCTTCTGCCTCCAGCGCTAACACTTTGAACCAGTACATGACCACTGCACTCTAGTAGAATATCGACCGAGAGAATATTGCTCTCAATGATTCTTGTGGATATTATTGATAATGAAGATATCGATTCAGAAAAAATAACAAAGGAATCTTAAAATATATTGAAAGCAATAGAGGCAGGTTGAGCCATCAATTATATTCTTCCCCCCCCCAATAATTTTATTGGGGGCTCTTATAACATTCAATGCATCATTTACATCAAGCATATTTGTATGCATGTTGCCATATTCATTTCCAAATATTTTCTACTTAAGCCCATGAACTATATTCTTTTTTTTTTTTTTGGGGGGGGGGGCAGGCATCACTGCCTTCTGGTGGTCGTGGAAGCTACCCAGCACTGCTACTGAAAGCCGCCGCTGGATTTGAACAGCCAAGCCCGTGGGCCGCAGTCCTGCACTCAACCACTTATGCCATTGGGGCTCAGCCCAAACTATATTCTTATACCTGCCCAAATCACTCAATAGAATACAAACATGTGTTGGCAAAAAAGACAGACACTGGAACTTCCAGACTTTATATTGCTCACAATTTGAAGTAAATTTATTTTGACAGATTGAAATAGCCTAATCTGGTTACAGATGTAGTACTGTTCTAAAGCTGTTACTGGAAAATGCCAAGCTCCAAATCCTGTTGTTTGTTTAGCTATATCTGGATACCTTGAGGGCACTTTATGACATGGTCCTCTGGGTTCCTTATTTGAGACTGTTCTTTGGGACAAGTTTCCATCGGATTCTAGGTATCCATTGCTACTGAAGACCCAGAACATCTTCTGGACTATTTTTTAATGCATGGGCTGATGAATTTCAAAATTGTGGACTTAGTTTGATCAGCTTCCATTATCCAAATCCTGGCTTTACTCAACAAACTCATATCATCCTCCACTTTCCCCCAAAGGACATGGTAGAAATGCATCTGTATATTCATTGCCTTGCTAGTGAAATCCATTTGAAACAGGAACTCAGATGGATTCTCCTTACTCTTCAACATCATTAATGCCTCATCTTAAAAATCATTCAAGATCCTTCAACAACCCCTGAAGTACCCCATCATGGTTTTCATTTATGCTCACTTCAGCCCTCACAGTGTGATGCTTATGCTGACACCAAACTCGGCCAGCAATCTTGACTGCCTTGAGCCTTGCACTGCCGACATGCTAGGCATAAGCTAAAGAGTTCAGGAACTGCAGAGGGGCATCCTGGAGGGGGCCAGAGGACTCAGGAGCCAATGACCTGCTTCCTATGTATATGCATGTTTCAGAGAGAAACAATAATCCACAATAATTTTATGAAGTACTTATCACATGTCGAGTGCTTTTTTTTCTTCATTTATTCCTCCCAGCAGTTCTACCAAATAATGTTGTCCTCAATTTGCAAATGAGAAAAAAACAAAACAACAAACAAAAGGAGGCTCAAGGGAGTTAAGATTTGCCAAGGTTTACATAGCTAGTAAGTGGCTGTGGTAGAGAAAATGTTATAGACTCATTAGAGTATCTCCTTTTCCTGAGATTGTAAGAAGATGGAATTTCCATTTGGAAATCGGTTTCTTTTCCATTTGGTTGAAACCGTGTGATTGGGATTTAGCCAATGGGATTGGCTGGAAATGCTATAAGCTATTTCCAGGGCTTACTCCTAAAGACGTGTCTCTTAAACTCCACTTTTCTTTCTAGGATGATCTTGGATGGCAGGAATAGCTATAGGATAAAGGAGGACCACCCAGACTTTATCAGATGAGTAAGAAAGGATCCTATGGAGGTTTGGGGGTTATAGAGAGTTATCCGTGAGTGACAGAGCTGAGTTTTGGAGTCAGGTTGTTGGGATACTAATGTTTCAACATCATCACTTTGTTATAGTGTCTTGGTTAATGATACTGAGTATAGGTGCTAGAGAGGGATCACAGGAAAAACAAAGAGAACAGAAAAACTAATAGTGTGCTTCATTCTGAAAAAATAATACTGACTACTTTCAGATGAATATCGCATAGCTCTCACCCTACAAATAATGATTAACTATAATCCATTGACGCAGAGTTGATGCCAATCCATAGGGACCCACAGGATAGAGCAGACTGCTCTGTAGGTTTCTAAGTTGGTATGTATTTTTTAGTTTTATTGACATGTAATTCACGTATCATGAAGTTCAATACTTCAATCACATTAAGAAAAATTGTGCCATCATCACTACAATCATTTTTTTTTCTTGCACTCACTATTATTAGTTCACCATTCTCCCCCAATTTCCCCTGCATACCTCCAAGGGACCATTCATGACTGTCTCTATAGATTTACCTACCCTGAACTGAGGCTGTAAAAAGGCTGTGGTTTTTTACAGGAACAGATAAGAGAGCTTCATCTTTTCCCCAATTAGCAAACGATGTGTTTGAACTGCCAACTTTGTGTTTAGAATCCAAAGCTCAGTCTACTGTGCCTTCAGGGCTCCAATGATTAGCTATCAATAAGTTTTACTTAAGAGTTTATTATCTCTATGCCCAAGGAGGTATGATTAAGTTCAAAGCCACACCCATCTTCATTGCTTAAAGGTGCAAAGGTGGTGGCTACAGGTGTTCTAGACACAGTAGATGTGCTTACAACTTTGAAAGGGTAACCCTTGTAACCCTTGGTTACAAGAGGGCAAATGTAAGGACGCTGTACTAGAATTTGTCGTTATAATGACCTACTTGCTGACAGACCTAGAGTACACTGAATTCTAGGGCATAGCATGATACTGTGATAAAGACACACAATGTCCTTGGAAGCAACTTCAGGTTTATCTGTTATTTTGTTTGTTTTCAGTCACCCATTAGCGCTTTATAAGTAAGTTTAATCAGTGAGGACACAGGACAGCAAATACCGCACCGCATCGTTTACAGGTTATGTATTTTACACAGGGCAAGAATCATCCGGTTAGAATGGTGACCGTCTTCGACTTCAAAATGAGAAGACTGGAGTTTTTCTTTTCAGAATCACGAAAACTAGGGTTCTTTTTGGAACCCAAACCTAAGGCGCATTAGAAAACTCGTATCATACCTTCTGTGTACAAGTGCTGTAAGTAAACAAGCGCACTGAGTACTCACAACAACCCCATCGGGAAAAAGAGGCCACAGAGGGTTAAGTAACTTGTCTGGGGTTACACAGCTTGTATGGGGAAAACCAGAATTTGAACCCAGTCTGTTGACTCCAGAATCTATGTTTGTCAACCAGGTGTGGCACATGCTGAAGCTCCACAGCGCTGCTGCTATCATGCTTACTATGGACTGCCTCCTGCTGAAACACCTTCTAAGTTCACGCCTCCTTTTGTTTGCAGATGCTTCAATCAGAGAAATCAGTTTGGACTTTCCCAAAAACCTTTCAATGTTTAAAATTTAAACCTGAGGGCTAACAGCTTGCCATCAGAGAGATTCGAAGGAATTTGGTGTATCACTCAGCAGGCAGATTGTTCTAGCCCAAGGATTTTACCACCAAACTACCTGCCGCTGTTGCCAAATATAAACAATGAACCAGAAGGCAGGAAAATGCTGTTAAAAATTATATATATATTATATATATATATACTGTGTAAGTGTGGCTCTTCTGTCAATTCCACCTCTGAGACACTCTGTTACAAGATTCAAAACAGCGCCTACTTCTCAGCCAGTTTAAATAGTGTTAAATCCCAACCCACTGTCTTTGAGCTGATTTTGATTCAGAATGACCCTAAAGGGCAGAGTAGAACTGCTTCCTAGGGCTTCTGAGGCAGCAAATCTCTACGGACGCAGAGTGCCACATCTTTCTTCTTCAGAGAGGGTGGGTTCAAATTTTTAACCTCTTGACTAATCATTGAAGGTATCATCCAGATGCCTTTATAAACCCACTGCCATTGAGTCGATGCTGATTCAGAGCGACCCTACAGGACAGGGTAGAACTGCCCCATTGGGTCTTGAAGTCTGTAGTACAATGTGTAATTCACTATCCCACCAAAGTCTCTTTGACATACTGGTTAAAAAAAAAACCCAAATGTGCTACCAATTAAATCAAGATATAACATTAATTGTACGATGCAGTCTAAAATCAGAGGTATAAAACACAATGAATGTGCACCTCAACTCTGATGAAATACGATGCAACACCCAACATCCATTGCAGATGGAGAAAATGAGACCTCATGGGCTTAAGATGCCCACAATCATATAGTTATCAAGTGATAGTCGGGTTCATATCCAAGTGGGTCTAACTTAAAGCTCATTGCTCTTCACTACTTGAGGAAAGAAGCTTATGCAGCAAGAAGCAAAGTTCAATTTATCTCTGTTACTGTTAAATTGACCAATGTAGCCTGCAAATGGGTTAATTAAATCCCAAGGTAACTTCAAAATTTAACACCTATATGGTCTACATTGGTGGAAAAAACAAACAAACAAGACAAGCAGGCAAGCAAGCAAACAAATAAAAACCCAGCCAGTTTCTACTTCATTTTCAGTTATGCAGTTTCAGCATTACAGCTTTCAAGTGACATTTTTTTGTCTCTGTCCTAGAATCACTTCCCATTCTAGCTTATAGCAAAACCAACAACAACAACAACAACACCCCCCCCCCAAAAAAAAAAACCCAACATATTTTTCTTTATATAAATTGAGATCTTTGTTTCTAAAGACATGCCTTGGTCTGCTGTTCAGTCCACAAGCAAAATACAATTTCCCTACTTTTAATAACTCAAGATGTTTCCTAACTGTTTCGTGGTTTGAGATTTGAGAAGGAGCAAACAAGACCACACGAAGCTTAAAGAACCACAGAACAATTTCATAAAAATATTTTTAGCCATAGAGACCCACACGACAGAACAACAGAAAATGCATACATACTTGACTCAGAGTCCCGTTTTTTTTTTTTCTTCTCTTTTTTTCCCAAGGAGGCGACTGCAGCTTTAAACGTTGCCTTCCTCCTCCATAGGACTATACATGCTCAATACACAATCCCAGTTCCTATTCTGAGAGCACTGTGAACTATTGTTTTATGGTGGTCTCTTGAGACTAAGAAAAAAATGTTATTGGTAGACTGAAAGAATAGGTTTTAATATAGGCATTCAATTTTCTTTCCATATACTCCCTGATTAAAACAACGTTTGCCCTATTTTCTACTTGTTGTTGTTGTTTTTTTCAGAGCCCTCGTTATCCACAGGAACAAAACACTGTCTATAGCCAGAGCTTTGACTCTTTTTGCCTTAGGTTTGCCTGCGACTTGGACCATCTCTTACATCTGTCCAGGCATTGGTTTATCATCCTTATATTTGCAGCATTTAATTTCTAGTTATTAAAGAAACAGCTTACCATCTTGAAGGTTAAATATTAGATGGCGAGAGTTTATTGAATGTATTTGGTTGCTTTTAAAATTGGTTTCTAAGAATTAGAAAAGAAATCCTTGCCTTTGAGTAACTACTAAAATAAGCAAAATGTTGAAATCCACAAGCCACTGAACAGCTAGGTATTAGCCACCATCGCTAAGCTGATTCTGAGTCAGAGATGCTTTGGAACAGAGTAGAACTGTCCCCTGGGGTTTTGAAGGCCGCAGATCTTGATGGAGACAGACGTCCACATCTTTCTTCTGCATAGTGCCTGGTGGATTCAAGCCACTGGCCTCTGGCTAGCAGCCAAGTGCTCATCGCTTGGTCACCAGAGTGCCCATTTAAGAACTAAAGCAAATGAAATCGACCAAAGGAGCGCTAAACCTCCAAACTCACTGCCCTCTAATTGACTGACTCATCACGACCTCATAGTGGGTTTCCGAGGTGGTAGATCTTTACAGGAGCAGAAGCTTTCTCTTTCGCAGAGCTGTTAGACGCAGTGGTTGTCACCTGTGGGTCGTGACCCATTCACAGGGGTCGCTTGATTCCTAACAGTAGCAAAATGATAGTGATGAAGAAGCAATGAAAAGAATTTGATGGTGGGTGGGAGTGGTAGAGATCACAACATGAGGAACTGTGTTAAAAGGTCATGGCATTAGGAAGGTTCAGAACCACTGTGCGAGGGATTTTGAACCGCTGACCTGTGGATGGCAGTCCAATACTTACCTGACAGTGCCACCACAGAAACTCAGTCAAGCAATATGTATAAATACAATGCCCAAGAGTAGGGATTTATGGCATGTAGACCTATCCCTTCAGCCATGATAATTTTATTAGTATTTGTAGGCTCTAAAAAGGATATGCTCTTTGCTGTATAATCTAAAAAAAACCAAACCAAACCAAACAGACACACACACAAAAAAACCCAAATATACAAATTAGCAAAGAAAGTGAAAACAACCAAATTCTACTTTTATGTTTACTGTAGTTTAGAGGGGTCAGCTATGTGGTCAAGGTCCAAGTGCTAGTAAGGGATAAATTGGACTTTGTGGTGGTTACATAATCTGGTGCCAGTTTGAGAATTCAGAGTGAAGGGGTGGAGTCTAAGCTGTCAGTCATATCATATTCAATGAACCTTCTGTGTGGGCAGGGCCTTCTCCTGAGGATTCTGGGAATTCCTGTATACATCCTTGGAGGTAGAAGATATGCTTGCTCTGCTCATTCCCTTCGAGACATTCCTGATGAGAAGCCACATGAAGCTACTCTGATTCAGCCGGAGCCGTGGGAGCTGGAGAAGTCACGTGGAGACCCCTGCCAGTGCTGAGATGCTTACAACACTACTGGATACACAAGACTTCCCACCCACTGACCTGTCATCATCTTGCATTTGGCGTCATTGCATGTGCTTTATGAGTCTGAAGAGGACTTTAATGATTGGTATCAGATCTATGGGCTAAATATCGGACTTATGGGTTTGATCTGGACTGGGCTGGGATGTTTTCTCAATATTCAATTGCTCCTGTATATACACTTCTGCCTTATACACATATAAGTGTCTATGAATTTGTTTCTCTAGACAATTCAGACTAACACAGACTTCAATTCAAGTCTAATTCTAAGTGACCTTGGGGCAGTTGTCAAGGGCAGGGTTGCTGACCAAAAGGACAGAATGATTCAAATCCACCATGGAGAAAGATGAGGCAATCTATTTCTCTAAAAGTCTTGAAAACCGTACACGGCAGTCTCCTCTGACTCAGAGAGTCTGTATGAGTTGGAATGGATTCGATGATACATCACTGGGTAGGAGGGAAAGTCGACTTGTCAGTGCTATCAGGCTTAAGTTGGAAGTGGGCTGTGCATAGCTCATCCGCCAGGAGGCTCAGTGGAAAATGTCTGAATGGAAGGAGGCTTTAGGAAAATTAAGTAGGCGAGGCTTTAGGAAAATTAAGTAGGCAGAAGAGTGGCATGCAAGTCGGGCAGCTTGTTAAAAGGAAATTTCCTATAAGCCATTTTTTATTTTAGTAAGTATGATATGTAATACTCGTATCTTTAAAAAATCACTGCCATCAAGTTGATTTAGGCTCATTGCAGCCCTGTACAACAGGATAGAACTGCCTCGGTGGCTTTTGGATACTGTAACTCTTTTTAATTTATTTTTAAATAGTTAACTGATAATTTATTTTTATTTTTAAATTTTCTTTTTCTGAAAAGCTTTCTTGACAGGTGATGCACATATCATATAATTAATAATTCAATCTCATCAATAAGAGATGTGCAACCATCTCCATAATAAGTTTTAGAACATTTTCTTTATTTTTGTACTCATTGTTTTGAGCCCCTGTCCCCCCTTTCCATTACCACACCCACAGGCAACCATTAATTTTGTTACTATCTCTATCTATTTACTTCACTTGGATTTCATATAAAAACATTAAAAAACAAGAACAAAAACTAACAATAACAAAGTAAAACAGATAGAAACCTCAATCTAAAGGAAAACAGAAAATATTAAAAACTAGAACAAATTTAAATGATCATAAGGAAGATCAGATATTAGGGTGCTACAGTTTAACCTAAATGCATCTACAATGATCTACTTTCCAATTCTGCATGAGAGCCAAGTTATGCAGATCTCTGGTCCGTGATCAGAGGGGATTTGCCAGGGACTTAATCCACATGTATTTCCCTTTACCTTTTAAAATTTCATTTTAGCGGAAACAACTTTAAACAAGTCAAAAGGGAGAGCAAATAATAAGGTATTAACATTTTAAACTAACCCCCTCTACATAATAGACTTTATAATGCTCTCTGATAACAAGCCTATTCACATCCCTCAGCTTTGATTAGAAGGGATTCACAGAGGCTTAATCCACGCGTGGACCCTGAAAATATATTTTGGACTTCCGCTGTCATCCAAAGCCTTTTGCAAACCAGGGGCCTACAATTTAAGCTCTGATACCATTCCCTCCTTTAGATCCAGAGTATATTATTTGTAATCCTTAGATCCTACAGGCTAGTATTCTTCCTCCAACGGGACTTAGTTGAGGCCTTACTGAGGTGTTTGCTTGTTGAGAAACAAGCCTTTAAAACCCCAGACACTATTCTTTCTGATAGCCAGGCACCATCTAGTTTCTTCACAACACTTGGCTTACATCTTCAGTGATTTATTCATGAGGGTGAGCATCAAGCTGAGCCGTGTCATAAGAACTAACTGTTCTTGGATCAGGGCTAGAATGAAGTGCAAGTCCCAAACCCATTCTTGCATCTATAGTTTATGTGTGTCTCTGGTTCACCTTGGAGATATCATTGTCATTTTTTCTTTCTTTATTATCATTTTTATGTTAGAAAACATTATCAATCAACCCCCTTGGGCATCGCTTCCACTGTCATCAGTCAGCATGACTCATAGTGACTTTATGGGAGGGTAGAACTGTTGCAGTGGCAAGACTGTAATTCTTTACAGGAGTAGAAAGCCTGTTTTCTCCAGAGGAGCAGCTGCTGGCTTAGAGCTCCTGACCTTGTGGCTAGCAACGTAACTCATAACCCACTATTCTACCAGCGTTCTTCATACTTTTTCTTCCTTGGAATTATCTACATAATTCCAAGAAGAGCCACTCAGCTGGTAACCAATCCAGCTGTTTGGGGAACACATTAGGAAGTTTTTTCACAGGAAGTCTCAGAATCATCAAGAAAAGATAGCATGTTGGGTCTCTTTCTTGCGAGTAGGCAGAAATTTAAAAAATTTGGCAAATAGGCCAAAAATTAAAAATAAAGGGAGCCAGAAATTCCAGAAATTAGCGTTGTGGCCTTGGACAAGTGAATTTTAGTTTCCTTGTCTGCCTGCCTAACATTTTGCCTGTCAGGATTAAGTGAGATGGTAACTGTGAAGAAGCTAAGACACAGAAAATTCAGTATAAGCATGAGGTGCTATTATTAGATGTGTCTATAAAATACCTTATTTTTAAAGAGAGAGAGAGAGAGAGAAAGAGAAGGGAAGAGAGAATAAATAAATGCTAACTTTAAGGACTAAGGTGTGTCTGGTCCCAGCCACTGCCTCATATGCATGTGAAATGTGGGCATTGAAAAAGGAAGACAGAAGAAGAATGAACACAATTGTGCTGTGGTACTGGAGCAGACTATGGAAAGTATCATGGACTGATCAAAGGACAAACAGATCTGTCTTGGAGAAAGCACAGACAGAGTGTCCCTTAGAGGCAAGGATAGCAAGATCATCTTAAATACTCTGGACATGTTGTCAAGAGAGACCCGTCTCTGGATAAGGGCAGTATGTTTGATAACGGGGCAGTGAATGAGAGAAAGACTATTAAATAATTTTATTGGGGGCTCTTACAGCTATTATAATATTCCATATATCATCTGTATCAAGCACATTTGCACACATGCTGTCACATTCGTTTCCAAACATTTTTCACTTGAGCCCTTGGTATAAGCTCCTCCCCCCCTTTTTTATTTTATTTGTTTTGCTTTTTGGGCATCACTGCCCTCTGGTGGTGGGAGTAGGAGGCCCAGCCTTTGCTCCTGTGGAGCCACTGCTGGAATTGAACCTCCATCCCAGTGGGCCGCAGTCCCGAGCACAACCACTATGCCACCGGGGCTCAGCCCCCCACCCCTTTTAAATGAATCATTTTATTGGGTACTCATACACCTTCCCTCATGATCCACACATACATCAATTGTACGCAGGCCACATTTGCACACTTGTTGCCGTCATCACTCTCAAAACATCCTCCCTCCACTTAGGCCCTCAGTACCAGCTCCCCATATTCCCCCCCCCCCCCCATGAACCCTTAATAATTTACAAATTGTTACTTTTTCCTATCGTACACTGCCCAATGTGTCCCTTCACTCACTTCTCTAGTGGCCATGCCCCAGAGAGGAGGTTATATGTAGATCCCTTTCTACTCCACCATCCCTAGTGAGAGGAAGATTCTTAAGGAGACAGACTGACTCTGTGGCAGCCACCATGGGAACAATTGTGAGGATTGTTCCATGCAGCACCATGTTCCTTCTATGGTGTACAAGGTCGCTATGGGTCAGAATCAACTCCACAGCACCTACCAACAACAAGAAGGAAAAACCACCTTTCTCGGCAGCAGGGGCAGTCAAGAATGAATGAGTAAAAACTCTTAGGAGTGAAGGAGTCCAACGAATGAATGTCTGATAAGTGCTTTTGAACATACAAATAGCAGGGTGCAAATGGAAGTGGGGAATGTGACAAGGGTATGTGTGGTCTGGGTGCCAAGGAACAAACCTGTGGTTGGTAAAGCCATAAAGAAATTTAAAGACATAATCGTGTAGCAATTAAAGGAATGAAAAACAGCTCATGTGAGGAAAAATTATATAGGTTTTTAAATTGTGAGACAGAGACTCCAACATAGGGAATTAATAAAGAAACATTTGCTACCAATTTATTATAGTTACTACAGAAAATTCAGATACATTCACGGATTTCAAGCAAAATGCTTCCTGCTCCCACCCTGAGCCGAAGTTAGCCAAGCTTTGAGGGAGGTGAGGCCCGGAACAAGTTAAAGAAAGATCGTGGATTTCACATTCCTAAATTTTTTTGACGTATGTTTATTGAGGGTCGATTATTTGCCAGACTTTGTGCTAAGTGTTGGGGCTACAAAATGGGTGAAGCACATTTCTGTCCTCAATTATCTACTCATTCAGCAGAGAAGATAGAAGGTATTAGACTGCAGGGTAGAGAGCGAAAATTTCCATACAACTTACACATAAGGGGATATGAAAATTCTAGGGCAAGAAATGACAAACTTTGGATGTAGGAGGTATAACACATTCTTTCAAACTTGTGACTTTGTTTTTCCAATTATTGAGCTCCTGGACTCAATCACTTGCTTCAGGTATGCTCTCATTTTAGAACACAGTGATTCTTGGGATTATGATGTGAAATAACTAAGTTCACGCTCATATATGTGGAACAGAGGAAAAACCATAAAGTTTGGTGCCCAGTAACCTTGACCGTGTTCTGGTATTTCTTAACTATGATGATTCATGTTGATATTATGTAAAAAGTAAATTAAAAGGGGAAAGCTGTAGCTCAATTTAGTTTTAATTCAGTCAAACAGCCAGTCAATTTACTGAAACCTTTGAGTCAATGATGTCTTTGTTGGTTTGGTGGCCTCATGCTGATACAAACATTGAAAAAGACTAGATCCACAGAAAATGAATCAATCACCTATTCCCTTCCTCCTCCGCTCCTGCCAGATCAACAAACTATTTCTGAAGTAGGGAACGGGAAGTAATACCTGCCATTTGCACTGTACAGAGAGTTTTTAATATTTTTAAGGGGTACAAAGAATAAGTTAGACATATTTCCCAGAAGTCTGAGAAAAGCTACCTTTTCATGCATTGTAAAGCATTAACTATATTAAATAAAAATCAAGCAGAACATATTTTAAAATGCTAGATAGTGTTGTCCATTTCAAGAAGTAGAGCTCAATAATAGCTCGGATAAGAAGGGAATCATGAAACAAGCAAAGGCATTTTGAATCTTAGGAAAAAAATGTTGTAAGACTCGAGCATTGGGAAGGTTTTAGAACACGTCAGTACTATAAGACATACAGAAGCTACCTGAATTGGGGAGGAGGAGTTTAAGATTCATTAATGGACAGAATGGAAACGAGTCAGTCAATTTTTAAAAATACGCTGTTCCCCATCTGATATGTGAACCAGTTTTGGAGAAGGGCGTCAATAAAGGCAAATGCTCTGGATCTGCCTAACTTCTGAAGGACGTGTGCCTGTAATTGGCCGTTCTCATTTCTGCCTTGTTAACAAGTATATAAATAAGAGAAGGCTTCAGTAATTGGCTCAGAGTTACTAATGAATTAATTAACTTCAGTCTATTTTACCTAACCTTTAATAATAAGTCCCTTTTTTTTTTTTTGGTCTAGCAATAGGGCTGACAGAGTGAAAAAACAGACATGCAGCAAAGCTCTTGAAAATTAATGAGAAACGAGGAAAGAATCAATGTACATTCTGCTTGCAGAGAACTGACACAAAAAAGACACAATAAACCATGAACAAACACAGTCAGTTTAAAAAATAGGTTAGAAAAAGTGGGCAAATTCAATTATAGAAGTAATTAGAAGATATAGGGCAAGACTGCCTTTTGGGACGGTGCCAGAAAACATGAATTAATATGAGTGAATAGAAAAAGCCCATGTAGTAATTAAGAAGCAATCACCTATGGCAATGAGTACCTGAAAACAGCCTGCAAACTATTAATTCAGTGATCAAAAATATTTTTAGATGATTAATATGGCAAATTTATTTTAAAAGACTAATTTCTGGAAAGATATCAAGACAATGGCACACTATTTGTTCCCCTGGCATTTATATAGCTAATTAAATTTTATAATTTGCAACAACAATCATTATTATCTGAAAACAGTAAAAGCAATATTTCATCTCTCTCTCTTTTTCAAACAGGGGCTCTAAAATCAATAAGTTAAAGCCAACTCCTGCTGTCCTCCTGCAAGTGCCTAAGCCTCGATTACTGCATTCTTTCAATGTGTGTTTTTCTTATACATTTGTGCTTCAGTAATATTAAGCATTTGAATTAATGCACGCGTTCTCAAAGGTCTTTTACTCTCCCATACCTGGGCAGGGATTCCACACAATGTTTAATTTCAACACTATCAAATAAAAGCAGTTTAATGTACTATTTGTGCATCAAAGACTTTCTTACTTGGTCAACAGAGGACTGTTACTTCAGTACACACCATTCCTCCCCTCAGAATACAAAGGCATAGACACGTTATAGCGAGAGTGCTTTACAACACACAGAAGGCTAATGGCTTCTGAAATAGGTGATTATCAGAGCCCCGTAGAGCAAGATGAGGGCCTGACGGTTAATAAATAGCCGCACGATATGAATTATTCTATTTCCACAGCTTTAAGAAAAACGCACGTTTCATTTGTTGATCAGAAAAGTCTGGCAAATGCTGTCCTTTTTGGAAATAACAAGGAATGACTAAAACTAATCAGTGCAGCAGCGGGGAGTTATTGAGAACCTACTAAGGGTCCAAGGCACAAAGGAAAATCCCGAAATGTTATCCTCGCAACAATTTCTTTGTGTGCTTCTTAGGGAAGTCAATAAACAGCAATGTTTGTGAGCTGTGCTGTTGGGGTGCTAGGTTTGTCATTAATGAATTCGCTCAGGGGTTATGGCTATTTTTAAGGTGAAAGTGCACATTCATGCCCCCAAAAAGCACAATGGCACTTGAAACACATCTGGATTCGGTAACGTGATGAACTCTTCTGAAGGGCATGAGGAATGAGATGGACAGATATTTAAGAAATATGTTTTCTTTTTTTTTTTTTTTAAAGAAAGAAGGATTCTGATAAGAAAGCAAATTAAGCAGGTAATAAATCTGTCCAATTCATTTATTGCCTTTATTTCTCACATTTTCTTAAAAGCAAATTGAGTCCTTTTGAAAAACAAATTAAAAATAAGAGAAGTTAGCCTCTAGCAGAGGTCTGTGAGTTTGCTGAAGTGTGGAAACACTAAACAGTCAATCCCTCTGCTGGCTAAATGAGGGTGAGGAGGAGGCAGAGGAAGAGAGAGAGGAGGAGGAAGAGGAGGAGGGGGAGGAGGAGGGGAGGAGGAGGAGGAGGACAGAGAACTCCCTGAGAGGCAGGCAATTGGGAACTAGTGAAGTGATGACAGCTTAGAGGTGTGGGGCTGAGAGGGCTGTCAGCTACACAGGAGCCACTCACCATGAAATGTTAATGTGTCAATAAAGGGGAAAGGCTTGAATGAGTCACAAAGAATCAAAAATGACTCAGTTGGAGGGAGATGGAATTTGGGCTGCTTGCCAAAGTAAGGTGTCCCAGAACGCAAACCCTAACACCTAGAAGGACAAACATGAATGCAACAAAGACTGTTTTCTCATTGCAGAAGGAGAAAACAATTTTTTTTGGAGAAGGAAAACAGTCTTTTCTCTCAGAATGAAACTCCACCCCCCCCCATTTGTTCCTTTCTTTCCTTTATATCTCACTTCCACCCAACATCCGATGGTTCTTGAATTGCTACTTCTTTGTGTGTCCCACACAAGACAGGGAGGGTGGGCTATAAGTTCCTCTTCTATCGGGTGGCGAGGCCTTGGAGTGGAATTGGCTGACTTGGTAGTGTGGTGGAGGAACTTTGCAGTGGGAGACCACATATTCTCATCAAGGGATGGTGGTGGTGGGAAACACGTTTGGAAGACGTCATCTGGAGGGTGAGGTGCTGAAAACCAGGGAGGGTTTCTTGGAAGAGGTGGTGGTCGAGTAAGTCTTGAGGAATGCAAAGGACGGAAAGAAGGAGATTCCCACTGGAGGGAACCTACCTTTCCCATTTTCTCCAACTTCCTTGTTTTTCAATCAGGGTTATTTCAGGAAAAGCAAGCAGAAAAGACAACTAGAACTTCTGTGCCCAAGTGATCTTCAAGCAGTTCATTGAAAAACTGAATTAAAAAAAAATCATGGACTTTGCCCTGGAACTTTGTGAAGCTCTGTCCGATGTGCTGATGTTAGAAGTATTTGCAGGGCAGAGGAGAGAGCCTGCGGATGTGTGGTGAGGAAGGGGGTATTTCTAATGTTCACGGCCCTCTTCCTATCTCAAATCACTACTTCCTCCATGTTAATATTTCCAAATTAGACCCCCTTTTATTGGCTAATGGGGTGATAGTTGGCCCATGGTTGGTTGGAAATTGTAATTTTCCACTAGCTTAAAAAAAAGTTTGACTGCTTTGGCAATTTTAGCAATAACTATGTTCTTTTCCTAAGTTATGACTTGATGATATCTGCCGATTATATTCTATGTATCTATGTATTTAATTATTCTGTTAGTAACGTAACATTTCCTTTCTTTTCACAAAATAGATATTTAAGTGATTGCTAATGGAGAAAGACTCTGCGAGGCATAATTAATTATTTGCTTGCTTCATGTCATTTATAAGTCCAACACTGAAGTCATAGAAGCCTCACTGACTGAAAGTGTGTGGTGCATCCTCTAAAGTGATAAACTTCAAAATCCTCTCCTGCTCCTGCAAAATGTATCAATCCATGGGATTTTCTATATCAGTCTCTTTAGTTTTCAAAGGAAAATGGCAGAGCAACAGACTAGTTGAGAAAACAACAATAGGCTCACCTAAATGGAGAGGAATTTCTCCCTGGCATGAATCAAAACCAGCTGTGTTCATTGGATACACAGAACCTATATCCATGTCTATCTAGACTCTAGAGACTAAGGAAGGAAAAGTAGCAATTGTGTACAAACATTAATTCATTCAACTAGTTCTTTAAGTACTCTGCTAGAGACTAGGAATAAAAAATGATTAAAGCACGAGTCCTACCTTTAAGGAACTTATTCCCTCAAGGAGTAGATGCGTCAGGCAAGTAAATCAATTATATACAGATAAGTATATATATCAGATAAGTAAATTAATCATATATATAAAATATAGATGCAATAAGATATAATAAATGTACACTATGTTGTGGGAGCATAAAGGTGGAATATCTAATTAGAGTAGGTTAGTGGAGTAAGAGGATAAGATGCCAGAACTGTGTCTTTAGGAATAAGGATCTAATTAGCCAATGAAGAGGGCTAGGGGATGGTGATATATAAAATATCATGATAAGCTTAGGGATATCTTTATGAATTTACAAAGAATTAAAAATAAGAGTAGGGTAAGGTGGCTTAAGTATCCCTACACAGACCAGGTTTGGTTTTTTTCTTCTTTTGTTTATCTCAGTCCCCTGACTCATTTCCTTTTCCTTAACTTTTTCTCATTCACACAAGCCTTCAGGAGAGAGCTATAAAGGGATAGGATCTATGTGCATATATTTATAGGTTTAGTATTAAGGTAGCAGATGGACATTGGGCCTCTACACAAGTACTCCCTCAGTGCAAGAATATTTGTTCTATTAAACTGGCATTCCATGATCATCTTCATGAGATGATCACTGAAGACAAAATGGGTATATAAGCAAATGTGGTGAAGAAAGCTGATGGTGCCTGACTATCAAAAGATACAATGTCTGAGGTCTTAAAGGCTTGAAGATAAACAAATGGTCATCTAGCTGAGAGGCAACAAAACCCACATGAAAGAAGTACACTGACTTTTGTGATCATGAGGTGTCGAGGGGATCAGGTATTAGGGATCAAAGACCAAAAAATCATATCACTGTGAATGAGGAGGAATGTGGAGTGGAGACTCAAAGCCCATCTGGAGGCAATTGAATATCCCCTTACAAAAGGGTCACAGGAAGGAGATGAGTCAGTCAGGGTGTAGTATAGCACTGATGAAACATACAACTTTCCTCTAATTCTTTAATGCTTCCTTCCCCTCCCATTATCATGATCCTAATTCTACCTGAAAAATCCAGCTCGACCAGAACATGTACATTGGTGAAGATAAGAGCTGGAAACACAGGGAATCCAGAACTTATAAGCCCCTCAGGACCCATTTTGGGGGGAGAGATGCTAGGAGGGTAAAGGGAAGGTGGGGAAAAAGGGGAAACTGATCCCAAGGAACTATATATAACCACCTCTCTGGGGGATGGACAACAGAAAAGTGGGTGAAGGGAGACATCAGATAGTGTAAGACATGAAAAAAATACCAGTTTGCAAATTATCAGGGGTTTGTGAGGACGGGAGGTTGGGGAGGGGCACAGAAGAATAAGGAGCTGATACAAAGGGCTCGAGTAGAAAAATGTTTTGAGAACGATGATTGCAACAAATATACAAATGTGCTTGACACAATGGATGTATATGTGGATTGTGATAAGGGTGGAAAGAACCCCCAACAGAATGATTAAAAAGAAAAGAAAAGAAAGTTGAGTCTGGGAAGATTTCAGAATTTAAAATTAGTTGATCTAGAGTGAGAGGAGCCTTGGGTGGCATAGTGGTGATATGCTGGACGGCTCAATCCAAGGTCAGCAGTTTGAAATCACTAGCTGCTCCAAAGAATGACTTTCTTCTACTCCCGTAAAGAATGACAGTCTTGGAAAGCCACACATTCATTCTACCCTGACCTAGAAGGTCGCTGTGAGATGGAGTCAACCAGGTGGCAGTGAGTTTGGTTTTCTCAATTACAGTGTACTAATGAGATAGGTCACTTGGAAATTCATGACAAATGGGCCTTCATGCGGCTTGGCTTTGGTGAGAGCCTGGAGAAACAGGGGTGGATGAGACCACCATATATTGGTGTCTCTCGTGATGTGGTTGACACCTATGGAGAAGGGTTTTGATTTATCTGTGCCAATGTTTTCTCTTGTCTGAATTCAGACCTCTGAACAGGCAGTTTGCTGCAAAGACCTCAATGTATTTCCTACAGGAACCACATCAAGAAGAGGGCTCAGGATGCTTCTCAGTAAGACGACTGATCTAAGGATTAGCGCTAGTGTGCTCGATGTTAAAAGTGTTTCGCAGATGGCCCATTTCTTTTGAGCAATTCCCTTACCTGACTAACGCACACTTTCCCTTTAGGTCTCAGCTGAAATGATGGCATTTTATTTTTGTAGAGCTGCTTTGCCCATCCTGCTGCATCAGATCATGGTCCTCTGCTGCATGCTTTCTTAGGAAGTGACTTGTTTCCATTGCAGCTTTTAATCTGACTCCAATAAAACAATGAATTGCACAATTAGTGCTGCCACAGCCATCTCTTTAAGCCATAGCAGCTAAGTTCATGAAGGCCAGAGCTGAGTGGTGGGCCTGATTTGGGTCTTTGATGAAGTCCGGGCAGCTCTGTAGGTTGGGAATGGGGCTGCTAAGGAAGAGGTCAGTGGCTAGTAGCTGTGCCACAGGAGAAAGAGGAGTTGGCCTGCTCCTGTGCTCCTGGAAAGATCCAGGGTCTGGGGGACCCATGGAGCTGTCACTATGAGTGGGTATTGATTTGATGGCAGTGGGTTTTGGGTTTTTGTTCTTATCCACAATACCCTCAGCACTCCCAGTGTATAGTATGTATGCAGGAACCATCTGTGGAATGGTTTGGAGACTCCCCATTCTCATTTCAGTGAGACTCAAAAGCGACAAGATGAAAGGAGGTAGGGCATGGAATAAAACCAGACCTGTAGATGCCAGAGCTCACCAGATTCCTCTTGGAACCAACGCTGGTTTCTAAAAGGGTTTAAATGATGGACGCAATTCTGTCCTTTTGATTGTCCTTTCCTGGCTTCTTTACTTACTGGTTTGGCACCAAACTAAGGTCTCATCTTACATTCATCTCTGTGTTAGGACCTCTTTACGTTACAACTTTTTCTTTTTTTCCTTTAAGCTAATGCTTCCTTCGTTATTGGTGGTCAACGGTGCTAGTCACGGTGTCAAGCTCTTGGGTTGAAACACGAAAAGGTCTGGATCTGTGCATAGCAGAGCAGGGGGATGTGAAGGGAGTGGAGCGACTGAGGGTTCTGCCAACCTCCATGGAACCATTGCTGGTAATTATACCCTAAGAGCATCTCCCTTTTAGTTCAGAACATTTGATGCCTGTAAACTGGAATCAAATACTGCCTGGAAAGGGTCCTTCTTTATTTTTGAAAAAAGGAAGAATCTGGGAGCAGGATGGTTTGCCTCGAAGGATGGAGGGACAAGCAAAGATGCTGTGGGGAGCCATAGAAGGGGAAGCGGTGAAAAATGAAAGAGCAGAGAAAACATGCTGTGCACATAACAGACACAAAGCGATGCTTCCTGAGGACCTGAATGAGCAAGTGCTTTCTTCAAATTGGTTGAGGGCTGGTCCTACTTCAGGCTCTTTCCTTAGGTAGCTAGCCATTTCTGGCCGAGGAAAAGTTTACAAAATATGAAACAGATGGTCCTAGCTGTTTGGGGTTGAAGCCAAATCTGAATTACACTACAACTCTCCAGGACGTCATAGGGAGACCACACGAAAGCTATGTTTTCTTTTCTACCACTGTTAGTTCGAGAGCCTTTTCACTTTCAGGAATGTTGTAAGAAGTAACTATATTCTGTTTTCAAAAGGTAGACTTCAAAGGTAAACAAGCTTGAGCTTCGATGTGCTCTGGAGGCCAACTTGAGCTTACATGCATACGCTGTGTTGTTTGAGAACTACTGGTGGTGATGTTTCAAGAAGACAAACGCCACACTGGTGTCTGGATATTTCAGTTCTTTTCTATGTGAGTATAATGCTTGCTTACATATACGAGCAGGCACACAATTAGCATACTCATTTGTTTTTCTAAAGAATGGGAGATTCCTGTGACACAGACAGCTGGCCATGAATAGCCAGGGTGAGCCGTGGTCAGTTACCCATCTGTCTTAGCAATGAAAGTCCAGGCGTAGGCGTCCACTAGCTGTGTGACTTTGGGCTGCTTTCTTATGTTGCTGCTTCTCAGTATTTCCATCTGTAAAGTGGGAGTACATCTAATACTTGCCTCTTAAGTTGTTATAGGTAATAAACTTACACCTTGCTCACAATAGCCTCTCAGTAATTTTTTCAACACCCATCTGGATCTGCTTATGCTAGGGAATTCTGTGGTAGGTCTCGGACTCTACTTCTACCTCCCTTATATAGAGAAAGGGGTACAGAGGGGCCTTTTATTTTTTAATTTATCACCTTATTGCACGGTTCTTAGGAATCATAGCAATCCATCATCCAATTATATTAAACACATTGGTACATAGGTTTTCGTTCACATTTCCAAAGGGGGGGAGTGCTCTTACTGAGTCAACTTTGAGCTTCTCCAGGGGCATCTCTGAAGAAAGGCTGGGAGATCAACATCCTTAAAGTCAACTCTAGGAAACCTTCTGACATAAAGTTCTAGTCTGGTGCACATGGGCTTGCCCTAAGTTGGAGTTTCCCACCAGCCATTCTAAAAAGGAGAAGAACTATGTGGGACCGAGAGCTGAGGGTGCTGCTGCCATGGGAAAGACACCTTTTCCTTTTGCCTCCAGGACTCATGGTTGGAAATCTCCAAAGACAACTGTGTCAGCCCACGAGGGCTGCTTTCTGAGAGCACGTTAGCTCCATGGCTTATCATCATCAGGAGCTCTTGGATGATCGGGTTGACAAGTTGAAACAACACCAACCACAATGGCATGACTGCAGATTCCTGTGGCCTTCCTTGACGGATCCCTTTGCCTTCTTTTTCCATGGGGGAAAGTGGTTTCCCCCAAGTGGTGCTCCACATTGACTGCTAAGGAGCACTCAAAGACCCCCTCAGAGATTCTGATGTAACTGGTTGAGGGTGTTGCATTGGGCATTTATTATTACACATTGAATGCTGAAAATATTTAAACACAATGGTTTTGCTTTCTATGGAAAGCCCAAAAGCACAAAAACCCCAAAGCAAATAAAAACAAACAAACAAACAAACAAACAAACAAACAAACGCCCTACCCTGAGAGTTGATTCTAGCAAAGACAAGGCAGGGTAGAACTGCCACATTGGGTTTTTGAGACTAACTCTTTCTGGGAGTAGAGAGCCTTATCGTTCTCCTGCGGAGCAACAGGTAGTTTCAAACTGCTGACTTTCTGGTGAGCAACCCAATGCACTTCCACTTCTCCACCAGGACTTATGACTATGAATACATGCCAATGATTATCATTAATAAAAGGACAGATACCTAGTGGTATATAAAATCATTTTCATACTGTTAAGAATACTTAGTGTCTTTAGGTTATTGGAATTCTAGCTTACTAGAAACCCATTTTGCCATACCCCATAAATGCTAGTTGAGCCAATCTGATGCCAGAGGACACAGGCTGGCTGGAAGGAAACTCACAATAGGATATGGTCTTGTCCTTGAATTCTGACCTTTTCTTCAGAGCCAGTGCTGGCTCAGAGGGTCCCCTTGGGTGCTATATTCGCTCCAATCTCCATGTAATGAGACTCCGGTGTGTTAAGATCAATTGCGATTAAGCAATGTTGCCAGAAACATGAACAATTAATAAAGTCCCACACTTTGTAGAAAACATTCAAAAATGAATTACAGTGAACGCAAAGTTATCCTTGTAATAGTATTGCTTTCACTCACTTGTACCCCAGAATAATATAATGGAGTTAAAAGAACCATGTCATTTGATCGGAATGCCCTCCTTCCACAAGGGTTGGGGGTGTTGCAGAAGTCAAACATGGCTTCACTAATGGGGGATGGAGGAGAGAGGGAGAAAGGTGAAGCCCCTGATGTTCCAGGAACTCTGTCTCTTTTAGCGGAGAAAAAGGACTTTGTTTTCTTTCATTGGAAATATAAGCCTCTCTACAAGGTCAGACTGCAAGGCATCTCTGAACTGAAAATAGAACCAAGAACATCTTAAGTAATTCTGTCCATCTTTTCTCATCTCTAACCATCAGTTTGCAAACATGATAAATGTAAAAGTATAATATTTAGAACATACAGATTCCCAAGTATTATATATTTGAAGAGATTCTTCTCACAGTCAGGATACTCGGGAGGAATTATGATCTGAACCCTAATTTGAATGTCTGCTGCTGAAGGTGGAAGAATAGGATAATACTTTAGTTTTTCCATTTGACTGTAAAATTTGCTAGTTACAGAAAAAGAGAAATGATCAATTAAGCAATTTAGCCACAGGCTCTGCTTTATTTTACTTATTTTATTATGGATTAGGTGTGGGGGGTTAAATTTCAGATGATCATCTTGGAACTCAATAATTCAACCCACTTTCAACCCCCTCAGTCCTGTCTTCTGTCCCACTGACTGTCTCCCCTGAGTTCTCTTTTCCCTCTTTATGGACTTCTTTTATCCCTAGTTGGTACCAGTCAAGTTTTTAGTCTATCGGTTTATCTTCCCTGTCTTAGGAGTCTCCAAAGTCTGTTCCTTATGGCATGACTCCCTATATAGTCTTTGTTTTGGTATGCACCCTTGAAGAAAAGCTTCTTGAACAGAAGGGAAATGGGGCTTGAAGTCAGGATTAGCGAAGGAAGAGGGAGGTAGGGTTGAGAGAAATATGGAAAACACTGGAGTGATGGTTGGTATTGGCCATGGGAGTGACCATGGGTGCTAGTAAATCTCTCCTGAACAATATTTTCAACACAGTGATTCCCCCAAAGGGAAAATACTGCTTGACTCTAAAAAACTATCTGCACCTTTTTCAAATAAAATTTTCCTAATTAGAGCAATTTCTTTCAATAGAGAATCATGAATGTAAATTCAGAAGAAATAGTAATTTGTATCATTTTACTGGGGACTCATGACATTTTTAGCACAATCCATCCATTGTATGCCAGCACATTTGTACATTTGTTGCCATCATCTCAAAACATTTGCTTTCTACTTAAGCCCTTGGTATTAGCTCCTCATATTTCCCCTCCCTCCATGCTGCCCTCTCCTTCATGAACCCTTGCTAATTTAGAAATCATTATTTTATCATATCACACACTGATGTCTCCCTTTAGTCTTTACCCACTTCCCTGTTTTCCATACCCCAGGGAGGAGGTTATATGCAGATCCTTGTAATCGTTTCTGTTCCCCCTTTCTACTCCACCTTCCCTCCACCCTCCCAGTATTGCCACTATCACCACTGGTCCTGAAGGGATCATCTGTGCTGGATTCCCCATGTTTCTGATTCCTATCTGTATCATTGTACATGCTCAAATTCAGAAGAAATATTTGTGAAGCATTTAGGATACTGCAAAAGAAACCACCTGGAGCCTGTTCTTCATCCTCTCACCAGTGTTTCTTGTTTAAAACAAATTACTAAATGGTTTTATGTTTTGGCACTCTGATTTTTATGTTGCTGTTTTGACGTATGAATGCGCAACTACCAGGGAGACTTTGGAGTAAAATGCTGACTTACAATCTGACTTTTCCCCATTGTGAAGGATCAAATGGGACAAATGGACTGAAAGTCCATTTTGAGGCTGAGTTTCCTTGTGCTCATGAGATAAGCGAAGCACTTTCAAACTTCAGGTCAAAGGGTGATGTGTTCCTATTGCCTCTTTATCATGACAACTCTTACTAGACACCAGGCATTTCAGAAAATCCATGCATGCTAGCACAAGGAGAGGTGGCTGAGGGAGAAAATCAGGAGTGCTTTAGGGTGTTTACCTAACTTTCCAAAGCAGAGAACAACTATTTTGGCTCTCTGGATGCGTATTGCAGGGTCCCTTTTGGAGACGGAATTCTGCAAGAGGCAGTCTGGTACTGAGAGCATTTATGGCAATGAGTGATGTAGTGTTACATGTTCCTGCCCTGCCCTCTCGTGCTATCGATTTTACATACTTAATTTTATACTCCAGCTTACTTCACATGGACCCCCGACTCCTGGTGACAGCACATGCAATCTCAGGATTTCATTCTTCTGCTTATTTCTGCCTCTGTGGTCTTAGATCCATCCCCCCTTTTTTTTAATGGAGCTTTTATGTCCCTAGAGACAGCTTTGCATTTTAATAAAGTTTCCAATCCTCTAGGGCTCTCTCCCCTGAAACAGCTCCATCTCCCCAGGGCTGTTGAAGAGTTGAACAGAGAGAGTAGACGCTTTTGTGGATGGTGATGCCGATGGCAGATAACTCCAGCTGTCATTACAAGATCATCCAGATAAGGCAGAACCATCAAGTAGGGGCTTACGGTCCACTTGAGTTTTTTTCCCCCTGATTGTGAAGCCAGCCATTTTTCAATTTAAATAATTTAAGGATTCCAGCTTCTCTATACTCTAAGGCTCATTTAGCCTCTTATTAGCTAACTGTTTCTCCAGTTCAAGAGGTGGAAGGGAAGAGTGCCGATTTTCTTGTGCTGCAGTTGTTAATTCACAGTGGGGAGTGGTGTGTAAATAAAAAAATAATAAGACAAACAAATTTGATGACAAGCAAGAATGGAAATCCATCCAAATAATCATAATTGATTTTTAAAGGTTAATTAAGAGGAAAAAAGGGGACAAGTACTGCATTGCCTAGCATATATTAATAGTCAAGGGACACAGTGGAGAACAGATTAGAAAATTGATTCCCAGAAAATTCAAATGAGGAAGCACAACTTTTTTTATATTTTAACTCGGATACCCATCCCAAATTATCTTCTAAGTCCTTTTCTTTCCAGGATTCTGACAATGACCTATCTCTCACAGAAGAAATACTTGGGAGGTCACACAGGGAAGAGTCTAAGGAAGCTGTCAAATCCCAGGGACGGAAGCTCAAGTATGATCTATGTGACTTGTCAATAACAGTAAATGTGACTAAGAAAGCAGAATTGGCCCAAGACCCTCTGTCCTTTCTCTGTTTCCTGTAAGCCTTTTTCATTTCTCCTGTATTTTTAAAATCTCTACATCTTCCTAGACCTGTATCACCACAGGTCAGTCACATACAATCTTTATTTTACCATGGTAACATAGAAGTTACCATGTAAGTCACTCACTGTTATAGAAGAAAATGAGATCATAGAGAACTGCCCAACAAGCAGACAGAATGTTTCTTGAAAATGTCAAGACTTCTTTTGGCAACCTCATGTCTTAAGTTTTTCTTCTTTTTAATACAGGAGTTGTAGGATGGCGCAGATATGTTTGTGTACACGTGTTCTAGTGGTAGGAACGATGCTGGGGGACCATGTTGGGGGACCAGGAACTACACTGGCAAGAGCTTTGCCTTTCCCTTTGCTTAAGAGACACCTTCCACTTACATGAAGACACAGTGACAATTGGAGCCTAAGAAAGAAATCTGAATCATCAGTCAGAGAACATAGTTCTTGCCCCTTGGCTCCCTGGAAGAGGTGAACCTGATGGAGATATATTCTGTGAATTATGGGAAAGTCTGATGACCTGGAGGCTATCGAATGAATGAGGTCTTCAGCAGACCAGGAGGGGACATTTCTTATATGGATGCTAATGTGAAGAGCCACAGCATCTCAATACAAGGACCAACCGGAAACATGGCATTTCCCTCTTCCTTCTATTTCTCCCCTTCTTCTCTCTTTCCCTTCTAAACATTCACCTTGGAATTCCTAGAGAACTATTATAGGTGTAGTCATAGATGGAAACTATTATAGGTCATCTCTATTCCAAGGGGTCCTGGTTTGAACTCACCAGCTCCATCTCCATCGGGAGAAAGAGGTGGCAGCATGTATCTGTAAAGATGACAGCTTTTCTACAAAATTGGAATTGGTAATGGGATTATTGTCAACTTCTGGACTGGCACGCTCCACGTTTCTTTCCCTCTTCTCTTCTGTTAGCGGTAAGAAAAATGAACAGAACAGACGCAGTCTAATATTTTCTTGGCATTCGCCACAGTTAATATGGCCTGTACAGGTCTGTCCTGCACGTCTTCCTTGTAAATCAGTGAGCACTTGCAGGGCCACCCTCCCTGAATTGGGAGCTCGGTGAAGTTACAGCCCCTGACTCCTGTGTTCATGACCATCTTCTCAGCACCATTGTCTTTAAATAGTGGAGCAGTGATTGAATTAATAGGATTTACTAGCCACAAGATGAGGATAAAGGGTTGGTAAGTACAGAGCACATTAACAGAAATTGCATAGACAAATCTTTCTCTCCAAAAAGGTTCAAATAAAAGGTAATTTCCCAAAATATGCTCAATAGAACATTTGCACTGAAGAATCAATGTATGTTGCTTTAAAAGGTGAAAGGGAGGAGGGCCTATGGAGACATAGTTTTGGATTCTTGATATCACACAACATCACAGATCTCTTGAAATACAGACTTCCAATGTGGCTCTCCTAGTGAAAGGCAGAGCATACTACTTTTCCTACAATTGTTGACCATTTATTCTCCCTGCTATCACTTGTGGGGACAGTGTTCCATAAAACATGCTTCAGGACTATCAGTTTTCTTTTTCTTTTTCTTTTTTTTAAAAATTAGCACCATACTTCAGCTTGAAATCCAGCAATTATTTTCCCTTTTGGATATAAGTCCCAATTAATTTTTTTCCACTGTGAAAAACCACCTTGCATGTGACTATCCTAGGTCCATCAATATTTTACCTACTGACAATGATAATGTGCTCTCAATTAATGATATTGACAAATAAAAGCTTTGATTTTTGGTCCACAGTACCTTACGATAGGCACTACTTAGGTAGAAAATCCTCAGGAAGTGACTTGAGTTTGAATATTGGACACTGTATCTTAGGTTCTGAACAAGACAGTTTAGGATGTTTCTACTCATGACTGAACTCAAGTCTCCTGTAGCTTAGTAGAAGGGGCCTGGAACTTGGAGACAGGAGACTGTCATTGCCAGGGGCTCAGAGTGTGACCTTGGGTAAACTTGTGCTTTCAGACGGCCTCAGTCAGTGTCTCACCTCGTTCCCTCGGCATCAACCTCTCCATTCCATGAACCGCAAACTGTATATGGAATTCTAATGTACACAGATAAAAGCAGAATAGGAAGCCACTTGACCACTCATCTCCCCACAGCTTCAAGTCTTCCCCGGGATCTAAGAGGTCAGAGTTTGAAAACCTTGAGGCTCGGTAATATTAGGATTATTTTTGAGTCATTGTGTGTCCATCTTAAAGCCTGTGAAGCTCTGTAATTTTAAGCAGACCCACACAGCACTCACCTATCAAAGGAAATAGAATACTGCCGCATCACACGTAGCAAGGATCTTTTGAATTTCAACATACATTTTGGATTAAAACTAAACTAAAAAATACCATCAAATTGCACTCTTCCCTAAATTCTATCATAGATTCATTTCAACATGTACATTTGATGGTGAGTTAAAATTGAATGCAAATATTGTCACTGAAAAGTTGCCCACTTATGTAGTTCTCTTAGAGCCTCTTAGTTTCTAATGTGCAAGGTTTTTCTAAAAACAAAAAGTGCTAATTACATAAATATGCGTATTCTTTTCAAAGCATTACACTATATTATAGCTAATAAACAATAGAGAAATGAATGCAAAACTATTTCAACAGAAGTGCTGCTTCTTGAAGAGCCTTTAAAATTATAACATGTTTACTGGAAAATGTATTACTCATGACAGGGTTACAAAAGCATTATTAACCTTCTTGAAATTTAATAGCAAAGTCAGACATGTGTTAAAATCTGTACCAGACTTGGTAAAGTAACTAGTTTTGTTAAGATTGCACGTAGGATAAAACAGCTATTTAAAGCTACATTAAGATGTGGATAAATAAATGGGCCTTCAGAAGTTTCACACCCTATAAGAACCATGAGTAATGATAGGAGATTGTTCTAAAGATAGCATTCTTGGGAAAGGAGAAAGACCTGTACTTCCTTTTGCTTTTCTTATTATGGGCATGAGGGCTTTTTTTTTTTTTTGGCATTTTTTAAAAGACATTAGATTTTCCCATAATGGAAGAATACCTATATGGTGTTTTTTTGGGGGGGGGCAGGTTTTTTGTCACATTGACAAATTACCAATTAACCCCGAGTTAAAAGATAGGTTGCTTTTGTAGTCTCTGATGTATATGATTCCTGAGTCACTGTAATCTATAATCAGAGGGAGTGTTTGCCTTTGCCAAAAACAAAAACAAGTTTATCAAAAATGCAGTATTAATAGTAAGCCGAGAAGTTAAAGGGAGTAGTTAATGCATGATGCAATAGGCATTTGAAAATTGTAAAACTGCATTTATCAAATGTAAATACGATTTACAAGGACATTTTCATGGAATTAATGTTGTTGCTATTGCTCTATCATGGGTTATGTCACCTGGCCATGTTGGCTTTGAAATCGGATTCACATTTTAGAATGTGTCATTGTTTGTATTACCATAAATATTTCATTAAAATCCCACATATATTTAAAACTTATTTTAGGTAATGTTAACTTGGGATATATTTTTTAAAAAAACAGACAAAGGTCAAAAGTTATTAAGGATAATAGCTCATGGCTTTGATAATACTAATTATATAGGACTGAGAATAAATGTAGAAAAGGAAATGTGAATACTAAAGAAAGATAAACATCCCGATGCTGGATTAAAAAAAGTATAATGAATAAACCCTTAAAATGTCTTTGTACTTCACTGTCATAATTCAAAGCCATAACGAAGCCTGAATTAAAAATGTCAGTTTCTGTGAGTGTTGATAACTTGGTTCTTTGTTGGGCAAGTCAAAATGTGTCTGTTTGATAGGCAAAAATGACAGACTAAAAATGGAAGAAGTTGGATCTAAAAAAGGAAACACACACACGCGCACACACAAACGACTTTAAAAAAAGGCCCATAATGTACTTGAGGGAGAAGACCTGTAGGGTAGGAGGCAATATCTTTAGGAAGTCACCAAGCAGCACTAAAAGGCATTGCCTATGGCCAATCAAAACGATTTCTCTGACTGCTGGGGCCCTTGCATCTCTGCCTTTACACTAGACTGGAAACCCTTTGTACTAATTACCAGACTGTACCAGATTTTCTGGTTCAGTTCAATCCTATAATTGACTGACAGTGATGGGCAAGGAAGGGGAAAAATTCAGGCTCACCACTGCAAGCAGAGGATCAGAAATAGTTTCACAGAGAGCTAGTCACAGCCTGGCACTAAACACAAGGTTAAGCAAGCATCATCAGCACTTTCCGCTAATTCGTAGGTTAAAAAGGAAGTAGGGAAGAAAAACATTAGTCTGTATAGGGCTGTTCTCACCTTCCAGACTGATCCTTAGTGCACAACTGTCTCAACTAAAATGAATGGAAAATGGCTCCATGTGGAGTATATGGGCTCCTGTTTGGCTTTCAGGACATAAATACAGGTTTGTCGCCCAAAGTGAAATCCAGTGCCTCTGCTAAGACTTAACGGTCTTCTGTTTTAGCTACAGAAACTAGGGAAGGCATTGGTGCTATTTCGTTTTGGAGACAGAAAATTATTAAGTTGCAAGACAGCCTTAGGAAGCCTACAGTGTGCTGCTTACTCAAAGTGATGCATTCAAAGGCCCTCCGCATGACCATTTTCACATCTTTGTGTACAATTCAGTGATTTGGATTTTCTGTAGATCTTTAATGTCTAAGACAATAGCTTATTGATGTTCACAAATTCACACGCTTTAAAACACGTCTGGCACGAACTTAAAGTTAATGCATTAAAAGCAAACAAACGAAACAGAACACATTGTGCACGGGAATACAGACAGAATCTGCTGCCCACCATTTGTTATTCACTCAGAACTGCTCTCCCACCCCCCCTTGATTTTCTAAGCAAAAGAGCCACTTTAGCTTCAGCTACACCAAACACTAAATTCGCAGGTGCCAGAATCAGGGTCACCACGAGAACTCAGGCCATTCGGTAGGCAAGTGAGAATTATGTACTATCACGTTGAGGTCAATTGACTTGAAATTTAATCACAGGTTAAGCCCCCTTTCTTTCCAGGCTAAAGAGTAAGCAACACCTGTGTCAGGAGAAGCTCACATTGCAGTTGACATAGCAGCCAGTTCAATTTTTAGTTACAAGTCAATTACTTACTGGAATAGAAAGGGAACATTTCATTCATTCCATGGATGGCCACTTTTCCGGAGAAACCTGTCAAGCTTGCTTTCTCCAAAAGAAGAAAAGAGAAGAAAAAGTGAAAGTTAAAAAAAAAAAAAAAAGAAGAGCTAGGCTGTAAAGTTTTAGAGCTAGGCCAACAGACGACAGCAGAGAAGTGGTACAAATTGCTTACCTTCCAGCCACTGGACAGAGCTGTCCTGTCCTGGGGCCTATCCCCTCTGTCCTGTCCTGGGACTTTGCTCATCAGGGTATCAAAACAGGTGAAATTAAAGCAGGTGATCTACACCTGAGAAGACAGACCCGCTGACTGTGTGAAAGGAGAGAGCAAATGAGTAAAACGTCTTCCCCCAGCTACAGTCAGCCCTTGTGAAGGGAGTTTCAAATGCTCTGGCTATAGACTTTTGTCCAAAGCTGTGGTTCTTTTTACGCCCCCCCCTTTTTTCCCCTTCTTTCTTTTTTTTCTTTTTCTTTCTTTCTTTTCTTTCTTTTTTATTTTTTTCCGTGAAGCTAGATTAGTTCATACAAAACTCAACAATGCAGCACTGAAACCCATTGTTGATATTCAACATTTTTCACATAGCGGAACAGAATAGACAATACGGTATCTAGGAAACCATGGGCTGGATTACAAACTGATGATATCTCATCCATTTGGGGGCCTGTAATCCTTTTTATTACCTACCACAGTTAAAAAAAGAAAACAAGAGAAAAAACAACTCTGTGTGTGTGTGTGTGTGTGTGTGTGTGTGTAAGGGGTGTGGGGAGACTCAGCATAAATCAGTTACATTACTTTTCTTAGGAAAATAAGATAAACTAAAATGAAATCTTGCTTACAGTGCCAAGTCCCAAAGTACCATTAGTCTTTTATGCAAGTTAATGCTTATTAAACTCACTCATTTAGACTTGATGTGAGCTTTCACAGTCAAAATTATATTATCTATAAATGATTGCTTAAAACTTAGATTCAAAATTAACTTGCTTCTGAATGCCTCCTGAAAACTACCTGGGAAGTTATTTATTTTAAAGATAGGAACTAAGACATGAGGGCAAAATGTTTTTATTAATTGGATCTAAAATATGCATATTGGGTTACTACTAAGCTTTATCCATTTCCTTCTTTCAGAGCACATTGTCATTCCAGTTAAAAATTTTTTTTATTGTGTTTACTTACCTGCTAACTAATACATAATTTTCATTTTGAAATCTCCCTTTAAAATTTTTTTTCAATGTCTTTCCTGATTATGCAGAATCGCAAAGCCCGTCTTTACACGGAAGTGATGCTTATTAACCTCTTTGCAACTCTGGTCCAATCCCTTTTTAAAATGCAATCCAGTTCCCATACTTTTCTGAAACCTCCAAATGGTCTAGGTAGCCACAGAAGTGATTGTTCCTACCAGTTTCTTTCATCACTTCTGCAATTGACCAATTGACAACTGATTGATGGTTATCTTTTCACTTCAACAATGGAAGAAATTACCATCACTATAGCTATGTACAGTAAATGCCTCCAGAGTAAATTACATGATTCTAAAATTCTCCTTAGCTCACTTAGTAAAACATCAACACAAAAAAGTTTCTTTTTGCGCCTCCTCTCCTGTACCACAGATTTGGCCTTTTCTGTCAGCTGCAAAAAAAGAACTTGACAGCTTCTTTTAAAGAGGAGTATAAAGGGACTGGAATAAGGGATGGTACTGGGCCTGTCTCAAGCAAGTGGCCATTCTTTGCACTTGGGTGGTGGTGGGGGGATATTAGGCATGTGAGCACAGATAAGCACTCTAAGAATACTCTGAAGGCTATTCCCCGTGACCTTGAGATTCTCCTTCCATCTTTAACCATTCCTGAACATCAGAGGGAAAACAGAGTTGTCAATTTACTTTGAGTAGGTGTTATTTCTCATTGAAAAGAAGAAATCCTAAAATAAAAGCAGGCAAAATTGAAAAACAAGAAAAGAAAACATCCTTAAAGTTTTTAACTTCCCTTTGAGCAGCAAAAGAACTCCCCTGCTCTTTTCCAAAAATGTATAAATACGTGCTGTTTTATAAGTGTTACATTCATTCATCCATTATCTCTTGATGGACGAGAATGCTTAATTCTACCCCCAAACCTAAGCTCACAATAAATGCATATTTTATTCTCACATGAAAGTCTTAGATCTTGTCAAGGAAGGGTATTCAAAAACATTTTTCTATCCTCTTGTAATTAAAGTAATTTTTTTCTGATAATAAATAGCTTGTTATGAAAGATTGGACTAATTTACTATTTTACTCTCCTCCTGCTCCCCACCAGAATGCATGATTTTTCATTATTGCCCTGAACATTTTAGAGTCACACAATTTGTTCTCCTGAATTTCAAAAGATATACAGAATAAGAGTTCTTTTGTTGGAGTGATTAGGCACTGTTGAGCTTTTCCCTCTTCGCCACCATTATGGATTCATTTCTTTACCCATCCTGATTTTCTTCTCTAAGGTTGTATGGCAATAAAAGGAGAGTGGGTTTTATGTATATTCACTGCTGACTCTACTTAGGAATTGGGCTAGTGTTGTAGTATTTATGGCCTCAGAAAATCAAACTCAGAAAATATGTTTTTCTCAACGACTGGCTTTCTGTCCTCTATAGTGAATAGACTCTTTGAGGCATGAGAAATATGAGATGCAATCTCCTTCAAAAGAAGCAGATCATTTATTGTGGGAAATAAGATATCTGCACAGGGAATAGTTACTTACTAAAATACGATACACAAGTGTTATATACTGCCACATAATGTTTAGCATAGACAACCAGTTGCTAATTCCCAGCAATCCTGTAGGTGGCCAAAAAGAAGTATGCTCCATAGGGGTTTGATGGCTGATCTCAAGAAAGTCTATTGCCAGATCTTTCTTCGAGGTGTCTTTGAGTGAATTCAAACTACCAAACTTTTGGTTATCGGTTGAGTTTGTTAATACTTTGCACCAGTACAGATTCTACTTGGGATACTCGCTCACTGCTGTTCAGTCCATTTTGATTCCGAGTGACCCTTTAGAGCAGAGCAGAACTATTCCCTAGGTTTCTTTTTACTTTTAATGTATAAACTTGCCTTTTATATCAAGGAAACAACCTAGCCGAGTTCAACTCAAGTTCCTGGAGCAGATGCCAACTGGAGCCCACTTAGACTCAGGCAGCTGCCAGCTGATGAAGAATCATATTATTACTTCTTTAGAATATATACCAGTCAAGGAACTGCTAGATCATATGGAATTTTTATTCCCAGTTGTTGCTGCCATCCCAATTTCTAGATGGTTGTTTCACATTTACAGTCCAACCAGCAGTGTATGAGGGCTTCAATCTCTCCATATTTTCTTTAGTACTTGTTATTTTGCTTCATTTTTTTGTGTCTTGCTATCCCACTCCACATAAGGTAGTATTTCATAGTTGTTTTGAGTTGCCTCCCCTGGATGGTTAGCGATCAAGAGCATTTCTTTGTATGATTGTTGGCCATTTGGATGGCTTCATCGGTGAACTGTTTATTCTTGTCCTTTTTCCACTTTTCAATTGCATTATTCATCTTTTTTTCTATTGAGATATTGCAGCTAGAGATTGTGGTAGTTACATAAACTGGTGTCAATTGGGGACTTGAGAGGATTAAGAGTGAAAAGGTGGAATCTAGTCTGTCAAGGGGGTCACAGCCAATGAGACCTCTGTGGGCATGACCTCCCCTGGGGATTCTGGGAAAATGCTGGTATTATCCTCTTTGGAGACGGAGATACTTTCTCTCTTGGCCGACTATCTGCAAGGCATTCTCCAGGAGAAGCCACATGAAACTACCTTGATGCAGTCCTGAGAGCTGGAGAAGGCCATGTGGAGACCCCTGCCAGCACTGAGATGCTTACAATGCCACCTTCTACCTACTGGCCTGTGATCATCTTGCACGTGTTTCATAGTCTGAAGAGGACTTCATAGGTTGGTATCAGATATATGGGATAGTGTCAGATTTATGGGCTTGGACTGGACTAGGCTGGGATGCTTTCTTAATGTACAGTTACCCTTTGTATAAAACTTTCTCTTATACACATATGAGTTTCTGTGGATGGGTTTCTGTAGTCTACCCAGACTAACACAAGATCAGCTCCTTCTCTGTTGTGTCATTGTGGAAAAGTGGGCTCTCCTTTTATTCTTTTGATGAAGTCTTTTGATGGACATCAGTGTCTTATGCTTTGAAGATTATAGACATCTGTTTTGTCATCTTCTGTGTGTTTCCTTCCTTAGGTTTGATAGTGTTATGTAGGCTATATCTTGGTTTTAAGAACCACGTCTTCCTTTGTGTATAAAATCTAAATTCTTCAGCTCAGTTACC
Source organism: Nesogale talazaci (assembly GCA_004026705.1). Taxonomy (NCBI): domain Eukaryota; kingdom Metazoa; phylum Chordata; class Mammalia; order Afrosoricida; family Tenrecidae; genus Nesogale; species Nesogale talazaci. The sequence continues at coordinate 1,945 of PVJH01007926.1, read as the reverse complement.
AAGACTCTACTATATAAAATGCCAACGTAGCATATCTGCAACTTTATTTTCCATTATTTTCCTCATCAATCATCTCATTCTTACTATTATATATAGCTGCTATTGTTGTTAGATGCCATTTGAGTCACTGCCTAACCAGAGGAACTTTATGCACAGAATGCAACACTACTCGGTCCTGTGCCATTCTCACACTTGTCCCTATTCTCTGTGTATCTTGACTTTCCTCAACTTTTGCTGATTCAAATTCCCGCTTCACTCTCTCCTTCTGATTCCCATGGTCTAATTTCCTTTTATTATTTCACTTTTCTGTAGAACTGTATTTTAAAACCATACTTGTTGCCATAGAAATATCCCCAAGTTATGGAGAGTCCCTATATTGTAGAGTAGAACTGCTCCTTTGGATATTATTGGGTGAAATTGTTTGTAAACTTTACCAAAGCAGGTCACCCAACCTTTCTTCTGCAGAGCTGCTTTGTGGGTTCAAACTGTCAATCTTGAGATTATAAGCTGATTGCAAATCCCTTGTACCACCCAGGGAGCCCTTTCAAGACTTTGAAGTTCCTCCTCTTCCCTTCCCTTCTCCTTCAAAATAGCTATTAAAAAAAGTGTCGCCATCTTGCTTTTTTACTTTCATAGAAAGAAGATTACAAATATAATGATATATGTTGAATTTAAAAAATTCATAACCATTTTCTTAATTTGATAATCCTAAGCTGATTTGGAAGTAAGTGAGTAAAGTAGTTGGTTTGAAACCACCAAATATTAAGAAATTAAAGTTACATTGCTCTAAATTACTTGATTGTAACTTTAAGGAATTGCTTTATTGGAAGGATAGTAATAAAATTTGGGTAACATATGTGTCCCTCGATACTACACCACAAGGCCTCTAAGATAATCAACATTCCTTTTTATTCCTGTGTTGGTATTTTTTAGAACAATTTTATTAACATATAGTTGCTGTTAAATATAATTCAATGGGTTAAGTATATTTAAAAGAGTTGTGTAGTCCTCACCAGAAAACGTTTTTGGTAATTTTCTTCATTCTTGTATCCATTGCTCATCCAACCCTCTCTGTCATAACTTTAAGGGTCTGTTAATCTAGTTACATTACTGTCTCTATAGATTTACCTTTTCAGAATTTCATATAAAGAAAGTCATACAAAAAGAAAAGCCCCTTCAGCAACAACAGAATAAAACACTGGCTCACTTTAATCCAATAAAAAGCAAAAAATAATAAAAAAATAGATAAGAATTTTAAAATACAAAAATGTAAATAATGATAATAAAAATAATACAAGTTATAAATATATCAAGAGGGGGTAAAAGGTAAGATGTTAAATTTTAAGGTACCTAGTACCACAGGAATTCATTTTCTAATACACTCTCTGTGAGGACAACATTGTTCACGTATGTGGTCAATGGTCAGATGGAGTTCAACAGAAACTTAGTTCATATGGCTATTCTGTAAAAGTATTTTGGACTTTGATTGTCATCCTTTGTCTTCTGTTAACCGGGTTTTCAGGTTTATGCTATAATGCAATTCCTTCCTCTGGTCTAATACAATCCTTGGGTCACATAGGCTCTTGTGATTTTTCTGTGTGAACTTAGCTGACACTTCACTTTGCTGGCTACTTGTTTGAAGACAAGTCTTTAAGACACCAGATGCAACATCAACTTTTGTCATCACACTTTGCTATAGCACCCATATCTTCAGTGATCACTTCATGAAGGCAAGTATTGAACTGGGTCAAATTATAAGAACTAATTGTTTTTAAATTAGAATATATGATTCATTGAAAACTCAGAGTCCATATATTTAAGGTTTTATAGCTATCACTGGTCCACGTTAGAGTCAGCATTACCACCAGCTTGAGAAATAATATAAATAATCTACAGGGAACACTTGTATTTCTAATAAATATGCTACACATTCATAGGTTAGGAA
>PVJH01007925.1:0-89017 GCA_004026705.1 Nesogale talazaci | reverse complement strand
AGTTTTTTTGTTGACTCCCATATTCCGGGTCTGGTGCAGGCTGAAGAGTTCATCAGGTTGTCTCAGATGAAAATGACACTCCTGTGACAAGATCAAAAGGAAGGATTAAAATTCTGAGCTAACAAAATGATGATATGAACAAATGCGACAATTTAAAGGCTAACTCCCATGGACCACAGTTCAGTTCTAGAGGGAAATGTAGAGTTAAGGCAAGCCAACAGGTTATGTTAACATCTGAGGAAAAATTGTCTAACTACCATATTGTCTTTTGTTTGGGAAACATGTATCCATTGATGCAAAAATACTTCAGTGCTGTGTGAAAGATTTTCGAAAAGAAACTGAAAATCCCCAAGCAACTTTCATTTGTAACTGTTTAGACTCATTTCCCCAAATTCTCCATCACCATTCAACAGGTGCTCCTGTTGCCATTGGTTCCCTGGATTCTAGGTCCTCTTTGCTGACAGAGAAACACATACTTGTATACTAACCCCTGTACACACACAAATTCATAATTATTTCTGTATCTCTCGAGGTGTGTCCATATTAAGTTCAACATGGGTTTGTATGGAGGTTTCCAACTCCAAGGCTATACTTGACAGCTTATTCTATCCTTCACCTTTTGTAATTTCCCATTTCAGTTATGAACAATGGATCCCCCACCATTTCCCATCCTGTTACTTTATTGTTCATTTCAGCAGGCATATATTATTATTTCAGAAAGGTTGACCTATCCTATTGTGGGACAACTTTATCAACAAGAGAAGAATGCTGACATACTTTGGTGTCACACAAAACATACAAAACAATGCTTTGTCCTCTAGTCTCTAGGACTTTGTTCATTTCATGTCACTTTAATTAGCATCTCCTTTCCCCGAGGGCATTTCGTACATTTGTGAAGCATTTTGATCCTTTTGCCACAATGTGCAGTCCATCGTGGGTCCCCAAAACTTTTAAATGATTTGGATTTTTCTAAATATCGAACTTCTTGTGACCACCTTTTTTCAGAACATATACACACACATTTTAGAATCTTATTGTAATAAAATTGCTTAAAATCTTATTGTAATGTATCATCCATGAGTCAAGTCTAAATTACTAATCTTGCTTTTGAAAAAAATGTATTAATCAGTGTTACCTAGCTTACTCAATCTATTTTCTCTTCTGATGGAGACAAGAAAGTAAATGCTTTCCTTTTCTCATTCCCTTGGCTCAGTGTTCTCTCGGATCCATCCATTAATAATTAATTAATTGATTTATTTTTTCTTTCTTTCTTTCTTTCTTTCTTTCTTTCTTTCTTTCTTTCTTTCTTTCTTTCTTTCTTCTTCTTCTTCTTCTTCTTCTTCTTCTTCTTCTTCTTCTTCTTATTCTTCTTCTCCCCCCTCCCCTTCTGCTTCTTCTAAATTTCTGTCTCTCTCTCTCTCTCTCTCACACACACACACACACACACACACACACACTTTACCTTTCCTTCAGTAAACAGCTCACCAGTCTTATGGAAATTAACTCCAGCCTCAAAATGCAAAGGTTTTCTGATGATTCAAAACTGCTTCCAATATCTCTCTGTCCTGGATTTTCTTAGCACCATTATTAGTTTGAAGCAATACTCTCATTGTTTGTTTATATTGTACTTTAACATCTCTTTTTTGTTTTGTGGGCGTATATATATGTTTAATCTTTCTAACTAAACTATAATGTTTTTAACCACAAAGAGCATTTACAATATTTATTTTTTCTGTCTCCCCTGGTGCCTGCCATGCTTCTGGGCATACTATAGTGAATGATTAAGAAATACTTTTTAAAAACTTAATTAGTATCCAAGGAAAATGGTTTAGAAAATAGTATATAATTCATATCAAATGTTTGAAAACTTCTTTAGGAAATTTGTTGGAAAATCTGTCTCAAAGATTAACCCTTCTTACTTAGAGCTTCCCTAAAAACCAAAGCATAAACATTGTTTCTACAATCTTTTATGGAATGCGGTATTGAAAGGCCATCCTATACAAACAACTAAAGCAATAATGACAATCAAGAACTTTCCTGATTGCTAACTGTATGCTGGGTGTCATGTTAGACAGTTTTAAATGCAGAGACTCATTTAACCCATATGTGAAATTATTTTAAATAAGAAAACTAGGGATATGGTAGGTAGAATAAGTTCACCAAAGAAGCACAGCTGAGCAATGACTTGACTGGAATTAAAACTTGGATTGGTCAGATTCCAAAGATCAGACTCTTTAGCACTGTGCCCACTTTCCATTTCCTGGATGAATGAGCTGAAAGTCATATATATGCATCACACCTGTGTACAGGTTTATGGAAAGTCAGGGGACAATCATAAAGATAGGCTGAACACAAGAGTTCTTCCACAAGAATATATCAGTAGTCACTTTCTACAAACCCTAACCTGGCATTTAATTGCATTTATCTCCTATGAGTGGCACAGAAGGCCACTGAACATGAAGTTGGTGGTGCAAGTCCATCAGCTGCTCTAAGTAAGATTGACAGCTTCAAAAACCATGTAAAGTAGTTCTTCTCTGTCCTATAGGGTCATTACCAGTAGGAATCACCTGGAAGGCAGTGAGTGGTTTTGAAAAAGCTTTCAATATGGAATATATTTGTTTCACTTTCCCCCCTCTTGATTCTGATTGTTTTCTGGCCTCGATTTAAGCTATCTTTTCATTAGTCTAAACTTTTATAGTATTCTACTTACTGGGTTGACCACCACCTCCCATCTCTCTGCTTTCTAACATATCAAAATGGCTTATAAAACATTATAAAAAAAAACCCAAAACATTACCACGGCTGAGCCCCGGTGGCATTAGTGGTTGAGTGTGGAACTGCAGCCCGCGGGCTTGGTGGTTCAAATCCAGCGTCAGCTCTCAGGAATGGCACTGGGTGGTGCCCATGACCACCTGAGGCAGTGATGCCCACAAAAACAAAACAAAACAAAAAAACGTGATCACACTGATACTCAAATAGGATCATGCTCACCATAGCATCCCATGGTTAAAAACAAAAACAAACAAACAATTTCAGTGATGACAACTCTGTAAGTCTGGGTAGACAAGAGAAACAAATTCATAAACACACATATGTACACAAGGAAGAAATTTATATGCAAGAGGAATGGAACATTGAGAAAGCATCCTAACTAGTCCAGTCCAAGCCCATAAGTCCGATATTAGCCCATATGTCTGATATCAATCCACAAAGTCCTCCTCAGACTCACTAAGCACATGCAATAACACCAGGACAATTATAGGCCAGTGGGTGAGTTGTGTAACCAGTGTCAGTAGAAGCATCTCCACGCTGGCAGGGATCTCCCTGTGGCCTCCCAAGCGTCTGAGCACAAGCAGGACTCTCCATGTGGCTTCTCTGACCCCGGAGGTCTGGTTCCATCAGGGAAAATCCATGTGGCTTCTCCTCCGGCTCCTCCAGTTTCCAGGATTCAGGGTCTATCAGCATGCTGCCGTCTTGTCTTGTCAGTCATGCATCTCCCCTGGAACTGAGCCTATAGTCTCTTACTTCCATGGGGGAAATATCATGAGATTTCCCAGAATTCTCAGAGAAAGCAATGCCCACAGAAGTCTTATTAGCTACCTCTATATTGACAGGCTAGACTCCACCCCTACACTCCCAATCAAGAAATTGATACCAAAGTACATGACTGCCACAACAACTGATAAGAAACAAGGTCTAATATTACTAGATTTATTTCTTTTTTAATATAATGTCTATATTGAGATTATGCGACTGAAGGCAGTGTGCATAGTAAATCACATACACTTAGTTGATGGCCAATAAATATGTCTGTCTTAATCACAAAAATACAAGATTAACCTAGACGTCTGCTGAACTGGAAGGTCCATCCTTTGAATTTATAGTGGGAGAAAGATATAGCAGTGGACTTGGAAACTCGATGCAAGGTTTCTACTTTGTCCTATGAGGTCTCTATAAGTTTGACTTAACTAAACATTACACAGCAGCAATAATAGGCACAAATCTAAATGCTACTCTTTGGATGGAGAATACTGTATCAGAGGTATTACGAGAACAAATTTAGTCAACAAGATCATTACTACTTTTAAAATTCATTCTAGAAGCAGTCTACTTGACATCCATGAAATACAGAAAAACAACTGCAAGGTCTGCAGGGCTTTCAAACAATTTGGTTACTTCTCAATAAACATAGTGTAAGGGAAACATTATAGAATTAGCGTAATATTACCCATTGTCTTTTACTGTTCCATTTGTATTGATGCTCTTTCCCCAATCATAACTACCAGATCTGAATTGCAGGGAGAAGAGAAAAAAAAAACTCATGAAAAAATAGATGTAAAAGATTGCACTGACTTGTGGAGTCCTGTGGGGGACTAGAGGTAATCAACAATAGAGCACAATGTGGCCACAGTGATAGGTATCAGCATTTGGTATTGCATTCAGCCCCCCATACAATTCAAATTCACAGCACTCCATGGAGCAGAAGACTAATGCCCCAAATCTGGAAAGGAGATTCCAGAAGGGAACAAACTTTAGAGGCGAGAACTAATTAACATGGACATGCATCCTTTCCTATGCATAGACCTTCATCTGCTCAAGTGAAAGGAATGAGCCAATTGACTACAAAAGTCATCAGTTCTGCGCTTACACATCTATCTGTATGTTCTCTCATTATTCACTAGTTCAGGAAAGTGCTAGGCACGTTGTACGTTATGATGAATACTGGTTGAATCAAATAATGGCTGCATGCTTTTAACACCACTCCTTTCAGAATCTGTTTGGAAAAAAAAATTCTTCTTAAAAAAAAAAGACCCATAAATATGTAAATTGGAACTGATTAGGGGATTAAGTTTCAGAAGAAAAATAAATAAATAAATAAAAATTGGAATCAAAACAGTTTGCAAATCCCTCTAAGCCAAGCCCTGTCTCTGAGTTACAACCCCAGCGCCTGTCGGCTGTGATAACTTCACTTCATTAAGTTCCAGATATAAATAGAGAACTTTTTTTTTCCATGCACCACTTTAAATAAGCCTGGCCTGAAAACACAGGCGTTATTGATCCACGACACAGTTTGTTATTGGCGTTGGTCTTGCTTCATTGTTGCTAGAAAATTGTAGACACCTCTCTCATGAAACCCAGGGACAATTCACTTCTGTAACTCCCTCCTCCCCCCATTTTAATACTATTGTTTCCACTGTCAAATAAAGAAAACATATGTACTAAAAGAATAATTTTCATTAAGTATGCTATTTAAATGCAACCCAGACATGTGTGTATATGTGTATACTACACATAAAGCATGCAGATAAATTAATATGAAAACTTCGTTAAGTACCAGTGCTTTGGGCAGTAATCCGTGATTGATTTAAGCTTTAAGATCATACAAAACAAGTTATTTTCTCTGGATGTTTTAGAGTTTGTATTCAAGCTTCTCTTATGTAAATCAGAGGCTTCCACCCTAGAGATTTTCTAGATAATGGATAATCCAGTTTCCTAGCATTTAACAAGGTATATCTTTTGCTCCTTAAAACTTGAAAAGAATAAGATTTCATTACATGGAATGCCATGAATTCTAATCTTAACATGAGGTTTTACAATTGAAAGTCAACAATTGGATTATGAGAACAATAAAAAGCATACTTTTCCCCCCCTCTTTGCTGACTTAAAGCAAAGATTAGCAAACATCTTTTGGTATATGGTCAAGAAACAAAAATCAAGGCTGTTGCCACTGGTGCTCACCTAATCATGTAAAATGTTTCTCTGTAGAAATCTAAACACTAGTCTTGGCTTGTAAAGTTTACAGCAATAGAGTATGGATCTGAATTTCAATAGTTTGTGGGCCCTTGATGTACTAGGCCTTTCTACTTTACCTCTTGATCATTAGTCAAGGTTCAAATGTGGCCAGTGATTGAGGCCCGGACAGGTCATCACTTTCAGGTTTAACTTTTTTAATCTCAGAAGATCCTGGTTCCAAAACATTTTACGTCATTAGGGGAAATGACTTTGGAAGTTCCTAACCTAACGTCAATGGGCATTTGTCCATATAATAAAATGACTTGGCACCCCTTGATACTAACAAATATGATGGTCCTGCCCAGATTGGCAGAAATCTGGGAGTGGAATAGCTGAATGAGACTGCAGGCCAATGTTAAGGAACAACGTCAGAGCTGTGGGGTGGAATTGCTCAAACTCTGACAGGGCTCTTTAAATCCTTTATCTTTTGTGCATTGGTTTAGAAAAAAATTAAGACTCAAGAGGCTAACACTCAAAGATAGGGTGCCTCAGGCAATTGTCTTCAGGAGCCTTCTCTTGATTAAGGAGCCTTGGGTGCACTTGTGGGAGCCCTGGTGGCAAAGTAAAGACGAGCTTGGCTGTAATCCGTAAAATCAGCAGTTTGAAACCACAAGGGGAGAAAGATAGGGCTTTCTACTCTTGTAAACTGTCTTCGTCTCAGAAATCCACAGGGGCACTTCTGTACTGTCCTATGGGAGCAATAGGAGCCAGCATCAACTTGAGGGCAGTGAATTTGGTTTTTGAGTGACACAGCGATTAAGCACTCAGCTCCTAACCAAATGACAGTTGTTTAAGACCATTTGTTTTGATGGTCATAGATGTGGCAGCCTGCTGCCATGACAAAGATAGCTTTGTGTGTTAGTCCGGGTGGACTAGAGAAACACATCCAGGACATTCATATATATTGATGTAAGAGAGAACTTTGTATCAAAGAGTAATTGTATAATTAAGAAAACATCACGACCCAGATCAAGGCCATAAGTTCAATATGGGCTCTTATGTCTGACACCAGTCTATACTTTACTCTTCAGATTCATATAACACAAGCAATGATTCCAAATACATGAAGATCATAGTCCAGCAGGTGGAAAGTCTTGTGGACCCAGTGGTAGTAGAAGCATCTCAGTGCTGGCAGGAGTCTCCACGTGGTTCCTCCAGCTCCAGGACCCTAACTCCATCAATATAGCTCCATGTATCTGATGAAGCAGAGAAAGTACGGATCTGACCTCCAGTGAACGATTTGTGTTTTTTGCACCTCCAAATTGAGTCATCAAGCTGTGACCTGACTGACAGGCTAAACTCCACCCCTTCACGCTTAATAGTCCCAATGCATCGGATTATGTAACTGCCATACCCTGGACACCTTGTTGGGACAGTTCTACTCCATTCTATGGGGTTTCTTTGGACAGGGTTTCACTTTGTGTTTTCAATGAATCAAAGTTGATTCCTTTACAAATCCCAAGGGCAATGGGGCAACTTCGGTCGTTTGACTTGTATTCCTCAAGTGTTGACTATTGTCTTAGAATTGTGCGAATTGAATAGAACACAACCATCATTCGAATTGGCTTTGTGTTACATTCTTAGCATCACTAGGACCTGCAGAGTAGACAGGATAAGGATTCTTGAGCAGACGCTTTCCTTGTGGAGTTCTGTGGAGCTGATGTTACTCAGTAACCCAGCAGGACAGGCATAGAGTTTTGTAGGTTGATCATGACAAGAGGAGATTGTCAAGTCTCTCTTCCCTGGAGCCGCTGCTCGGCTTTGAATGATCAACCATTCATGTAACAGCCAGATGTTTATCATTATCAGAGCTCCTGCTTTTAGCTTGGTTTATCTAAATTGTGTTAGAAGGGCAGTTTTGGTGGTACTATGAATTATCAATATGGAGAGTATTTCATCAAAGTCTACAGATATAGGCAACTGCATAAAATACCAATCTAATTGCCTATGAGAATGACCCCAGCAAAGGGAACCTGGAAGTCAGAAGCAGCAGTTCTCACCATCTAAACCAAGGCCTTTGAAGGAACTCTGATACCAAGATCTCTGAACATTCCCAAGTGTTCAGTGCAATGGCTGTGTTGTTTTTGTAGGCCCTGTGTCAATGTATCCTGTTAAGGGTCTTCTCTTGTACTGACCCTTTATTTTAAGTCATGATTTGTTATTGTTGTTTTTTCAGGGACTGTTTCTCCTGGGTTGAAATCTTGCTGTTCTCACTTCTAAGGAGCAGTCTTATTGCACTTTTTCCAAGAGAGATTGGCTTGTTCTTCTGGTTTGTTGTTAGACGCCATTGAGTCCATTCCAACCTACAGTGACCCTGGGCACAACAGGAGGAAACACTAACTGGTCTGGTACCATCTTCACAATTGCTCTTATGCTTAATCCCATTGTGGCAGTCACTGAGTCAACCCATATCATTGAGGGCCTTCCTCTTTTTCACTGCCCTTCTACTTTACCAAGTGTGATGCTCTTCTTCAGGGATTGGGCTCTCCTGAAAACATTCTCAAAATACATGTGGTGAAGTCTGACTTCCCATGCTTCTAAAGAGAATTCTGGCTGTATTTCTTCCAAGCCAGATTTGTTTGCTCTTCGGGACATCCATATTTGCTATTTGGGACATCCATATTCTTCACTGACGCCATCACTAAAAGGCATCAATTCCTCACCAGTCTCCCGTACTCATTGCCCTGTTTTCCCACACATGGAAGGCAATTGAAAATACTATGCCTTGGTTCAGCCAAACTTCAGCTCTCGAGGATGCATCATTGTTCTTAAGCAAATGGCATTCAGCCATATGCCATCATCATGAGTTCTTAAAGATCTAAAGAGTGTGATTCTTTCATCAGCTAATTTTGGGAAGTGGATTGGTAGACTTTTCTTGCTAGTGCACCTTATTCTGGAGGTAGCATTGAAACCTGTGTCCATTGACTGATGGATAACAGCTGTGCATGAATTATATTTGTTGTGAATCAAGCCTGAGTTTCCCCCTTGAATTCTACCCCAGAACCATATAGCCCTATACCAAAGGAGTAATAGTGTCAATAAGAAAACTGATATATATATGTATATATATATATTACTTTCCATTCCAAATACTGGTATAAATGATTTAGCTATGCTGAATACTCCGAAACCAATGGTCAAGCCTACTGCCACCAAGTCACTTCTGACCTAGAGCGAGCCTCTATAGGGATCCTGTGATTGTGCATTCCAATGACCTCAAATCATCTCCTCTGGACCACCTGAGACATTTGAACCACCGACCTTGTGATTAACAGTCTGTTCACTTTAACGATGAGAAAACTAAGGCATAGAGGATTAGATATCCCCCCCCCCCCAAGATTCTAAAATTTACACGCATCAGAACTATGTGAACATGGTCTTGAGTTTCATCAAACACCACACGCCATAAAGAGTAGGTTTTCTAGTTATACTTGAGAATGATCATTTCCTGTGTCTTATTTGAGTATATGACACCTGTTGTCTTTTGAAAAGAGCCAAACTCTGGTGATATACACCATCATCAAAAAGTCATGGCAATCAGTTTGCTCGAATCTGACAAGTAGTAAACATTGATTTTAAAATTTTAATCTAAATGAACTGTCTTTCCCGAGACTTTGCTAACATTTTAAGCACAAGTCATTAGAAAAGAAACTGAACTTTTTAGGGTCTGCTCTAGCCCTGGTCCTTGTGGGAGACATTCTCTAGTTGTTCTAAAAGTAGTGAACTAAATCCTGCAATGATTTGAACTCATAATTTCATACTTTTGACATTATGGTACTCACTGAAAATAGTGATTGAGTTACATAATTAGAGATGAGGATGGAGAAACAAATAAGAAACAACATATTAAATGCCCCCCCCTTCCAATTCTCCAATATAGCTTGAAGACATGCACTGGAATTCTCCAGGTTTTAAGAGTTTCTCAGTGTGCAGGTCCCGAGAAACCCTGCTCAGTGTGTCTGAAATTGAAATGTGTGAATTAAGAACACAACTCGCACTTATTCAACAATAATTGGAAGTGTGTGTGTTTCCACGGAGACAGGTAAGCCACTTCCTTTCCCACATTAGGAACAACGGCCTTTCTACCCACCCTGATTTCCGTCCAGTCACCCAAGGGCTTGGGGAGATTGAGGAATTTGATCCTCTTGTCTGGCTGGGTTCCAGACAGGACAATAAAAAAAGACATAAATCACGGAGAAAACAGTTTGACACCAATGGGAAGGTGGAGATTTGGAATCTTGCTGCTGCTGCCCATCCATGGAATACCAAGCCAATTTCAGCTGAAAGAGCATGTCCGGGGGAAAATACATGAACACCTTCTTGTCATTGGAATTCAAATGGTGATAGGGAGAGCCCTACAGAGGAATCCCAGCTCAGTGATGTTGCTGGGAATTCATAGATAGACCCTGACCCTTCATCGAACTGTTTTCATGATGTCATTTACTCATTGGTCATTCTTTTCCCTGAGAATAGCACCCCATAGGATTGAAACCCCCTAATCCAGCTTCTTACTCTGCATCCTCTGTGAAAAAACTACTTATTGTTGTTGTTGTGATGTGCTGTGGAGTCAGTAGTAACATTTGGAAAGCCGGTGTGCATAAGTAACACTACCCTGTGCTAAGGTATCACAGGACGCAATGTTGCAGTCATTGTGTCAAGCCATCTCCTGGCGGGTCTTCCTGTTTCTCACTGACCACCCCCACCAGCCAAACTCACCACTGTCAAGTCAATTCTGACTCATATCAGCCCGAGAGGATAGGGTAAAACTGCACCTGTGAGTGCCCAAGATAAACTCTTTCCGGGAGTAGGAAGATCCTTCGTTCCACCTTGGAGCAGCTGGGGATTTCAAACTGCTGCCTTAGGGATCATAGCCCAAAGCTTCACCATGCCCCCCACCAGGGCTCCACCAAGTTCACTAGCTACAATGTTCCTTTCAGGCGCTTGTCTCTCTTGATAACATGTTTAAAGTACGCGAGACTAAATCTTGCCATTCTCCCTTCTAAAGTGCATTCTGGTTTTATGTACTTCTTCCAAGATAGATGTGCTTGTTCCAAGTAACTACAAAGAAGTCACATAATCGAACTCTATGAGCACAGGGGATTTCAGGTGAGAAAATAAGCTGAGCCTTTTAGGTAGGGGTTAATGGAAAATTTCCCTCACTGGGTATTGCTGAAGCTGAACCTTGAAAACTGAATCGGGACTGGCCAGGTAGAGATGCACAATTCCATAGAAAACCATAGATAACTTTCTCCTCCCACTTCTATGACGCCCAAATTAAACTTATCTTTGAGAACTGAAGTATAGGCCCTACATTGAAATGTACACTGTGGCTACCTAAGACAATGTGGTAAATTTTTGAAGATGTGGCAGAATGGACTTCTGAGCTCTTAGTTTATGTGTCTTTCTCGCTATGCAGCAGTCAAAGGATTAAAGAGCCTATTTTGTTCCTTTTTCTATTCTTCTCATAGGTAAACAAACAAACAGAAATACTCAAACCCTTTATACTAATTTTTAAAGTTCTTGGCTCAGGAGATGTTTCACAGCTCTCTTTCCTGAGAGGAAAGTTGGCAAGCTTCTGGAACACACCATGAGGACCAGGGTTTGTTTGGGGAGTTTAGAACCCCTGAGATACTTCATGGCCTAGTCATGGGACAAGGGATGAAGCTCGTGGGACTCAACTAGCTTACAGCTGCCAAGTGGAGAGGCAAGGGGCAGCATGGCAGGGTCTCTGGACCGGGGGTGGGGAGGGGGGTGTATGCAGGGCACCTATTGCATTCTTTTTATAGATCATCATGGGAAGTAGTGGGAATTTTGACAGACTGGCCCGAATATCAGCGCTGCTGCAGATGAAGAACCACGGACCACAGGTACTCTTCCTCTAGAATCTCCATGATGGACCCCACACTAAGGGTGCTTCCTCGCCATCTTATAAATGACACCAGGACTCCTAGCCTACCCTAGAGAGGTAGAAGGCTTTCCCTCTGTTGAAAGATCACATTTACATTTTCTGTAGCCAGAAGGAATGTGAAAGAGACATAATTTGATATGCAACTTCAAGGGGAAAAAACATATCTGGAATTTGAGGGCTGTGGTATACATGCAAAGTCTCTACTTGAACCAGTCCCTAAAGATGACCATCATGTTTGGTAATGTCCAGTGAAAATGAAGAGCATCCCAGTAAAGGGACCAGATGGCCTGCTTTTGGCAGGACAGTCCCAATTTCAAACAATTCTTCCTGCATCCCGCAGCGTTTTTAAAAAGTCCCGAGTTTTGGAAAGAATGCATGACAAGCTAGGGAATGGCGGGAGAACGGGAAGGGAATATACCCCCGCTGGCGCCCCCCAATGGTGTCCTGCTTTACCAGTGTTAAAACTTGGTCATTTTACCAAGGAGATGAATTGTTACAGTGGCTGCAATTGTACGCTCAGTCATAACAGTAATTGTGAGGAGCGTGCAGGACCCGGGACCTTCCTGTTTTGCGTGGGATAGGAACTGACTACACGGTAACTTAGAACAACACAGCAATAACACCAACATATGAACAAAGTGCTTCTTTTCTTCTTTTTTAGCTCAGTTTCTCTAAGTTGTGTTTCCTTGTCATTTGATTAAGGTCTTTAAAAAAAAAAAAAAAAAAAAAAAAAAAACCTCTGTTTCTCCTAAAGGGGTATCACCCTAAGAGGACTTGGTCTGAGTACGTGGAGAATCTGAGGGAAATTACTCCTGCTTCTTTTGAGCATCGGGAGCCCGAATGGCATAGTGGTCATATGTTGCGCTGTAATCTCAAAGGCCAGTAGTTCAGTACCACCAGTGACTCTGTAAGAGAAAGACTGGACTTTCTAAAGAGGGAGTCTGAGGAACTCGGGGGAGCCACCCTGTTCTGTAGGGCTGCTGTGGAGGTAGCACAGACTTAATGGCAGTGAGCATCCTTTGAGCATCAAGTTAGCCACCTTTTGTCCTCCTCATCCTCACCATCACTGTCCAGCACAGAGTAAGCCATGGCGATCATTCAGCAGACATTTGTTACACACAGAATGACTCTGTTCACTGAACTGGGTGGAGAAGGCATCTCTATTTTATCCCAAATAGAGTAATAGCAACAGCCACATTGACAATGTGTATTCATATACTTGGATACTTCCCTAGGAACTATTTTTATCTTGTTAAGCTATGAACTCAGTCTTAACAGCAGCAGCACATCGAGTTACTGAGTATTTCATGAGTAGTATGATCATCTCAATCTGACAGAAGATGACAGTGAATCACAGGGAGATTGTCTGTAGCTACAACACTAGCCAGGTTATCTGGATCCTGGGGTATAGGAATCCAGCCCTTGTGGACCCAAAGCTTAGACTCTTAACACCCCTGGTGGCTGTGCTGCTCGGAGAAGAGTTCCTGCCACCAGACCATACCGGGCACTTCCCACTTTACCAGGAGCATTTTATTTAATCATTTTTAAACTGTACACTATTCTGACGATTTTTATTCCAAATCTGAGGACATGGAGGCTCTACGTACGTAAACCATCTAGTATTTCCTAGGTTGTAAGGAGCCCCGCTGGTGTTGGGTGGCTAACCACAGGTCAGCAGTTACAAACTGTCATCTACTCTGAGGGAGAAAGATGGGGTTTTCAACTCCCATAAAGGCTTTCCATCTCAGAAACCCAAAAGGGCAGTTGTAGCTTATTCTATAGCAGTGGTTCTCAATCTGTGGGTCATGACCCCTTTGGGGATCGAACGACCCTTTCACAGGGGTCGCTTAAGGCCATTGGATAACACATACTTCTGATGGTCTTAACTCCTCTCTCCATCTCCAGGCAGAACCACCCACATACAGATATGCCCACAGACAGTACTTGGTGTGAAGACTGTTACTCATGCTACACCATGCTTTAAGACAACATTTCATTTATTTTTCATTAGAATGTAATATTTCACAATATGCAATTACATCTTGCTTTTGTAACAAATCACTATGCTTTAATTATGTTAAATTTGTAACAACGAAAATACATCCTGCCTATCAAATATTTACATGCCGATTCATAATAGTAGCAAAATGACAGTTATGAAGTAGCAACAAAAATAATTTTATGGCTGGGGGTCACCATCACATGAGGAACTGTATTAAAGGGTTGCCTTATTAGGAAGATCGAGAACCACTGTTATATGAGCTGGCCTTCCCTTTATGGCAGAATGGGGCGGGGGGGGGGGGCGGACTTAGAAGTGGTAAAACACAGAATGGACTCCAGCCTGCCTTGAGTCCCAAGCCCCCCTGCTTTCTCGGTATGCAGTGCGTGAACCCCCAGATAAGCACGCTCCACCCAGCCTCTGATTGCACGTGGACAACTCAAGATCCCCACCCCAGCCCTTGCCTGCGCAAGCTTTCTCCTCAGAATGAGGTAGTCATTTTAATCTCGGGAAATCTTATTTTGATTGCCTTCCAGGTTTCGGAGAAGCAAGCATTGTTATCCCCCCCGTCACTGTCTGGCTCCCTGTGTATTCGTCCACAGTGTATGCAGTCTGCCCATGTATTTCCAATCGGAGGGGGGAGCGTGAATCACTGGTAACTGTTCGGCGCAATCATGTCTCGTGTGGTCATCCACTGCAAGGAATCAAATGCAACGCTTCTGTGGGCCGTTTCCTTTTCAGAACATAGACCTCATGGGTAAAATGCCAAGTGGGGGAGGGGACGTTGTCTACAGTCACCATTTGCATATCACCATTGTACTTTAAAGGGGCTTCTTCAAAAACAAATGCGATAAATGGTCTCCTTATTATTTCAGTTTGGAAGTAGGCCACTACAGAAATAACATTTTAATATATTCCAGATTAGACTGCATGCTATATTTGTAATAAGGACTTGTTTCCAACATTAGCTGGCAGATCATGCATATGAACAATTACCCAAATAGCTATTAGGATATGATTGCGCTCATTTCCAGGCAGAGCAACATTGCCAGGACGAGGCCTGGCTGATGGTTAGATTTTGGTTTGACTTTTGGAGAAAGCCACAAGAATTTGTCAGTCATCTCGACCGAAAGGGAGTCTCCCTGTCTTAAGGCTAGTCTCCTTCCTACTTGAAAAATAGAAGCAAATGTGTTTCTCTTTTGTTTTATTTTTACAGTTTTTACATGACTGGGGGGGGGGGGAGGATGTGGAGGAGAAGAGGCAGGAGAAGGAGAAAAGGAGAGAGATCGGGTGGAATAAAGAGAAGGGGTCATATGAGCAGGAAACTAAATGAATGGTCGAGATGAAGAAGGAATCAAAGTTTTAAAATCTAGGCATTCAGTAGAAGGATGGGTACAGTGCACGTGCACGCATAGACCTCTCTGTGGCCAAGCTCCACGGTCACATCTACACAAACAAGGCCATACTCTGCATGGTGGTTCAAAGAAGTGAGTGCCAAAAAAATAAATGGTGTTTATAGAAGTTGGGAGACCACCTTTCCTGTTGCCCATTTATTATGCTTCTGCAGAGTTTGGCACCTGGGGATCCTGCTGGTTAACCTGGTCCAATGCTCTAACCCAAGAACAGTGGCTCCCTTAGATGAGGTGGGAAAAAAAGGTCCCTTTGTGCTCAGGTCTAGGACTGCTGGAAAGATTTAGAAAGCCAGGTTTCTGTACAGGAGTATGGTGATCCCGCCCACAACAGCATGATGGTAGATGTTCACAAGTCTCATATTCTACTCGACCACCAAAACCACTGACCCGGGCACAGTCTGGAAAGGTCACTGATCTTCCTCAGGTTTGAAGATAAGGAAGACTTGGGAGGGTTTCACAAATGCATCTTTTCCTTCAATCTAAAGTTATGGGCTCTTGCCAAAGAACTTTGTCTTGCTTAAGTGTCCATTTGGGAGCCTAGGAAGGCAAGTTGTCTGAAATGATCACCTTTAAATGGTGTAAGAATGAGAAGATGAGAAAAGACCATTAATTTCGAGAAGTGTTTGTCTGTTTGTTTTGAACATAATGTAAGTGGAATGAATAGCTTCCATTCTATCAAGAATCTAAGCATCTGCAATGGGCAGCTAGTTGAGGTGCTTGACTCTGGTGGTGATGACCCCGACTAAGGGATCTTACAAGGCTGGTCAGCAAGAACAGGTCTTCTCTTCCATTTGGAGTGGTCGCTACTGAGGTCCAAGCTCTCTTTTCTTCAAAAGGCTAAGTATTGTAAGGAAGACAAAGGCTCCTCCATGTAACTTTTCTAGATCACGCCAGGTTCTAGTGTATAATCATTTTCTTCTAACATCGATGGAGTGCTTTTCACGTGGCACAGCTTGACATTCTTTCTAACAATCCTTTTTGAAGGCTCGCAAACACAAGTTTTAGAGATGATTATCAGCACCTCCATGGACAGAGAGGCAAAAGGAGTGTCAGAAAATTCAGCATGTGGTTCAGGTGAAATGTCTGAGCGGGGACACAGACTCATGTATCCAAACACCTAGTTCACTAGGGTCATCATTAACACCTGTGTAAATTGTATATGTAAAAGAGGCAGTTCCTGCACATTATCACCTCAGAAATCCTGAGTTGTCTTCACTTATGCATTCCAACATTCATTCATTCATTCATTCATTCATTTGTCATTTGTAATAGGAAGCAGATGCATGGCTAGATGAGACTCTCGAGTTCTAACATCCAACTGTCAGTTTCGTTACTCTTGAAGCTGTCACCTTCTACCCTTATCACCAGCAAAACAAAATACTACATAAAAGGATCTGGAGTAGTGTGAATTATCATAGTCTCAACTATCTGCACTGATTCTGAAGAGAGTTTCCTGGAGGAAATGGGATGGAGGCCCGGTGGTCTGTGCAATATGCCTTGAGCTGATAACCTGGGGAGATTCCCACCCACTTTTGCTTGCATGCAGATTTACGATTTTAGAAACCCAGAAACATGTTCAATCTGGCTTAAAAGGTTACAGTGAATCCGAATGGCATTCAATGGCAACGAGTGTGGTGAGATTCTGAGAAGAATAAGGCAAAAGTGCTGGGAAAGCAAAAATCACCAGGAGAAAAGATGGAACACAAGAGGAGGAGTCATCAAAAAGACATACTAGGATTGACGAAAACATTCTGAGTTTCTTTACTCTCAGTCTTGCCTTTCCTTCAGTGTTTATATTTGTTTTTCAGTGTTTGTATGTTCATAAGGACAAAAAACAGACACACACAATTCAATGTATGTCAGTCAAATTCATTGAGTCCATGACGATATACATAAGTTAGTCAAATTTCACTTTCTTGATAA
The DNA here is from genome assembly GCA_004026705.1 of Nesogale talazaci. Lineage (NCBI taxonomy): Eukaryota > Metazoa > Chordata > Mammalia > Afrosoricida > Tenrecidae > Nesogale > Nesogale talazaci. The sequence continues at coordinate 71,982 of PVJH01007925.1, read as the reverse complement.
ATGCATATTAAAACTTAAGTTCCACCCAACCCCTCTCCCCCTCAAAAAAGTGCTCTTTGACATAGAAGTCACTCTTCATGTCAAAGTCCGATGTAAAAGGCTTGTACATCTACTATTAGGTTAATTCGGAACCCGGGGGGTCTAGTGGTTAGGACCTGGGTTGTGATTAGCATGGTTGGCAGTGTGAAACTACTAGCAACTTTTAGGGAGAAAGACTGTGCTTTCCACTCCTGTAAACAGTTGTAGCCTCAGATGCACACAGTGGGGCTACGAAGAGTTAGCATTGACTTGATTGGGTGGCAGTGTGTCAGATTGGCTTAGGAAGGTTATGTGAGAAACCTTGGTGGTGCACTGGATTGCTAACCAATAGATTTGCTGTTCAAAGCCACTAGGTGTTCTGCAATAGAATAAGGAGGCGCTCTGCTCCCATGAAAATTTATAGCCTCAGAAACTCTAGGAGTCAGATTCAATGACACGATATTGGATGCAGTTTGATCAGGTTAAATAGCAAGGTATTTTTAACTTTTATTTATTTAGTTGCACAAGGTGGCATAGATGATTTTGCATGTGAAGAGTGGTTAAATGGTAAAAATTGGATGGATCCCTAGGAGCTAAATTGCTTATGAGAATGTCACTGTGGCAGTCACTAATCTGGGTCCATTTCAGCACTGGGAATGCAGGGGTGGAGTCTAGCCTGTCAACCTGGAGATAGCCAATGAGGCCTCTGTGTGGGCATGTCTTTCTCCTGAGAATTCTGGGAAGTCTTTTGGTATTTCCCAATTGGAGGTGAGAGACTTGCCTCAGTTCCTTGGAGACGCTTGACTTACAAGACAAGATGGCAGGATAGACCTTGAGTCCTAGGACCTGGAGGAGCCAGAAGAGAAGCTGCACAGGCATACCTTGATGGAACCAGACCTTTGAAGCCAGAAAAACCAAAAAGAGACCTCCTGCCAGAGCTGAGATGCTTCTACTGCCAATGGATACTGCTTATAAACCCTGAGCCTTGGAAACAAGGAGCCATGGGGAGACCCTTGCCGGTGCTGAGATGTTTCTATTGTTGCCGGATACACAAACCTCTGCACCCACTGGTGTCATTGCACATGCTTTGTGAGTTGGAAGGAGACTTTATAGACTGATAGACTGGTATCAGACATACGGGATAATATCGGACTTATGAGCTTGGACTGGACTGGACTGGGATGCTTTCTCAATGTTCCATTCTTCTTGTATATAAATCTATCCCTTACATCCAAATACATGTTTATGAATTTGCTTCTCTAGTCTACCCGGACTATCACAGTCACCAATAACAGGACATTTCATTCTCCAGAAATCCTTTCTTTTTCTCCTTCTACTCTTTAAAAAAAAAAATCAGTCATTGCCTGGCATTATCTCAATTTGTAGTGACAATTAAAAGGAAGGAATTGGACTCTGCTAACCACAGCTTCCATTATTTATCAGCTTCTAAAACATCTCATAGTCACAAGACATTTGCTTGATTCCCAAGGTCATGGATATGATCAACTACAATGGGAATAAACCCTTCTGTTTTAGATAAATTCTTATTAAAATCTGCAGCCACCCGGAGTCATGATATTCTGCATACACGTTCCTTTCTTTTTCATAACTACTGCTGAAATTAAACTCTGAGAAGAGCAGGGTGGGGGAAGATGGATTTTGTCAGTTGTTGGGGTTTGCATTGCGCATTCCTCAAATAATGGGATGTAATACCATTACTTGGGAAGCAGATTGAGTCTTCACAATTTTCCCACAGAGGTAATGGGGAACAGACTGGAGGAAGTGCCAAGTTTTTTTCTGCAGGGAGAAAATGCAACACAACTGAAGAAGAGAAACCCAACCCATCCTTTTGTGTAATTTTCCTTTCAGTTTTTGTTTGTTTGTTTGTTTTGTATGTAGGAGAGTTTCTACTCAATTTGTTTTCATTTCCATGAGTTTCACCCCATGAGAAACATTCCAAGGGGAATGTTCCTGGGTTCTCAAAAATATTTCAGAAGACCTACTGGTTGGGGGGATGGATTGCAAGTGATGATGGTTACAATAATGGTGACATTTGGGAATTTGTATCATACTTTTCTTCTAAGAGTTGATGGAAGATCCTATTAATATTTTTTAAATTCCAACTCCCCTCTTCATTTCCTTTCATCCTAGCAGAATCCAAAACACAGTCAATCTATAACTTATCATGAAAGGGTGCTAGTTAGAGATATTGGCTCATCCATCCAAGGGCAGTCATTTGAGAGTGGTAGTGTTGGAATCCTTCTCCTTTCAATTTGCTTAGGTTTTGAATACTAATTTTTTTTCAGAAAAACAATTCACATGTGGATTCCATACTATTTCCTGCAGGAAGCTAGTTCATTCCATTGGTGAGAGCATGGTGCTTATAAGGCTCAGGCAACTCACTGACTCGGTCCCTTGGTTTTGCCTTTGGCTTTGTATCTGCAGTCTTGCTCTTTTTCTGATCATAGACAATGGATTTGCATAGAACAATGCTTCATCCTGACTCCCTTTGTTATCTCAGCCTGTGTAGTTCCCAGATAAGCCATCATCACTACTGACAGGGAAACTTTGTCATCTGGATCCATTTATTTTGTTTGTTTTTTGATCAATACATCTTTATCTCCTTCCGTATACTTACTGAGTACCACCTTGGTAAACAGAAAGAATTGTTCTTGGTTGCCAGGGCTCCAGAGTCTACCAAAACAGTCTGATCTCAAGAAAGAGATGGCATTATCACAATGTGTTGCTATGGATGATGTCAGGTGCCATGAAACCCAGGCATACTCATAGTGACTCTGATCACAATAAAAAAAAACACACTGCCAGTACTGAGACATCCTCACAATTGTTGTTATGTCTGAAGCCCTTGTTGCATTCATAGGGTCGATCCATCTCCTTAGGACCCTTCCTTTTTTCCCCCTCCCATTCTCCTTTACCTCTTGAAAACATGACCCAAGGATGTGAGATGAAGTCGCACCTTTCTGTATCTAAGGGACATTCTGACTGTACTATATTCAATATATTTGTTTTGACATCTGATTTTCTTTTTGGCAGCCCGTGGTACTTTTGCGATTTTTCTCCAGCACCAGAAGTTAAAGACGTAAAATCTTCATAGCTCTTGCTTATTCAGTGCCCAACTTTCACATGCATAGGAGACAATTGAAAATACTGTGTCTTGGATGAGGGGCACATTAGTCCTCAAAGGAATCTCCTTTGCTTCCCAATACTTTAAAGAGGCCCTGTGCCGCAGATTTACCCCATACAATGGGTCCTTAGAGTTCTTGATCTCTGCTTCTGACCTATACTCATAAAAAATCTGGACCACACATAATTTCCATCTCTGGCAATCTTCACTACAGTGTCTACCAAGACTGTGGGCTATGATAGGGAGTCACTATAACAGGACTATGTGGCTCCATTTTCTATGATTTGAAGGATTCATCTCATCTTTGATAAACACATTCCATTTCTTCATCATTCTCTTCAGTTGTTTTCTCTTTCTCTGAAGTAGAAAGACTCGTCACCTTACTCCTGGACAACTACTCACATTTTTTCACATGACCCAGGACTTCAAGAAAAGTAGCCCTATATTCTGGACGAAGTAGCCCTATATTCTGGACGAGTAGTAGAACTTCAAGAGTTTGGATAGCAAAATGGCACTTTATCAACAAATCTGCTATGGAAAATCAACTGAGAAAAAAGTGTAAGCCAACAAAGGATGGAAGGCATCTGGAAGGATGGTCAGGTGTGATGCTACAACTTGTCTCGGCAAATGTATTCACACATTTAGAAACTCATTTCTCCTTTGGCTTCTACTGGAGTTCCTATTTCAGACTTCTCAGGTAATACCCTTCTACTTCTGATTTGAGTATGTTCCCCTCTCTTATATGACAACATTTGCTTGGATCCCATTAGCTCATGTGGCTACACTCAATCAATTTTCTTGTTCAAAGGTAATTTTGTCCGCTGAGTATAAGTGTGGAAAGGGAGACACTGTTCTTTTAAGATGAGTCTTCTAGCAGGGGAAAATGGTCATCTTTCAAGTAACAAATCAATTGGTAAACATATGGACACTGAGAGGGCCCACCTTGGAGAACTGATAGGCGGTTCTTCCTTCTTGGAACCTTAAGATCACATCATCTAGAATGCATGTCTATCTCCCCATGCTTTTCATAGGGGATCCCTACATGGAAACAAGTGTGACTTCTTCCTGTGAACCTTGGGATGTTGCTTTGAGGACAAGGGGATGGAGGGAAATGGAGTGCTTTGTTCCAAGATCACTAACTTGGACCTTCTTGATATCATTATAGATGTACTATAAGGGAGAGAACTGTTCTCTCACTTATGCTCAGAAAATCATTCCCAATATCTTATTCCCCAAGCAGACATAATAGCTATAATTTTTCTAAAGTTATGCTGGCAAGTCAACCAAATGGAGTACTTTTTTTTCATAGTAAAATAAAGCTTCACTTTTAAAATTTTACTTGATGGGAAAGGATTCAATGTATAGTACAGATGACATGTCACCCTCACATTTCCACAGATTTTGCTTCCCTTTAAAACTGTGAATCCTGCTGAGTTCAAGAGTGATCAAAAGTCACAGGAGCCTGTTTTTCATTTCTCTTCTTTTGTGACTTCCTAATCTCCAATTTCATTTACTTCCTTTCTCTCTTTCCTGTCTGACCAAAGACCACTAACAATAGTGATTTAAAGTTTATTCCCTCAGCTGCACCATGAAAAGGTCCAGGGAAGAGATGCCATATTTTATGACTACCACTTTTTGATAAAACAATATGAGTGAGGATATATTCAAGTTAAAGGGATACAGGGAAGTTAATTCCATTGGGGGGTAAAAAGGGGTTTTTCCATTTTGTGGGTCATGTCAACATTACAAGGGAGCAGTTCCTCACAGAATTGACTCCATTAATCTTCACTCTGTGATTCACTATCCCAGAGAGAGAACTAAACATCAAAAGTTTCTAATTAGCTACTTTGGTTGCTTCTAGCAGAGGACCCCATCATTATTTTTGTTGTTTTTACTGTGGTGGTGTTTGTCTAGTGTTGATCCTTTTGTAAAATTGCTCTATGTTTCAGATTGAAGATATATTGTAATTATCTAATTTTCAACACATGTGATAATCATAAGAAAAAGATTGAGTTCATAACTCATTAAAACAACATTCAAGAAATTTAAAAATAAGTAGGTCTTTTATATATTGGTGTTCAGTTAGCTTAAAGACTTAGAGAAATGCATGAATGAAAGCAAGTCCTTGGGTCAATTTATCTGAGAAGCAGAACAATTTCATCTGTTTCACTGACTGAGTGAAGGAACTCAGTTACTAATGATAAAAAGTAGTGAGTTTTACCAAAGTAGCTAATCAGGCACTTAGTTTTCTCTCTGGGACAGTGAATCACAGAGTGAAGATTAATGGAGTTGATTCTATGTGGAACTGCTCCCTTGTAGCAATGTTTTATCCCCCCATCTCCACTATGACAATTTTCTAAAAAGCAATTCCAAATACATAGGCTTGAACATGGAGCATCCCCTCTGTACACAAAATACAGCATATTATCAAGTGCACAATTCAAATACCTAGTTTCAGAATCCATTCATCTCTCTTTGCAAACACCTGTAAAAGAATGGCTTGAGAGCAATATTTTCCAAGCAGGATTGACAGGTTTCATTGTATTTCTTTAGAGACAGGGATTCTCTCTCCTGTGTGCAAGGTCTACTTGCCGAATTAAATTTAAATCGAGGTAACCTGCCAACATGACTCTTATGAAGTATGTGCAGTTGCGATTTATAAAACATTTCCTAGAGAACTCAAAAACATTTAACCATAGGAATGATCTGCTAAGGTACGCATTGCCAAGCTCACGGCTATCAAGCTGAATCTAACTCGGTACCTTATGTAGGGTTATCAAGGTAGGTGATTTTATTTAAAGAAATGAGTGATGCTATTGAGGAGAAAATGGCAGGCGTGGCTTCCCGCAGTGAAGATGTTTGGGTCACTGGGAAAAAAGTGGGAGATGATGCAGTTCTCTTAGGAAAAAGTAGTATTCTATATTCAACACTAAGTATTTCCCAGTTTCCATTCTTTCTCAGAGGCTGTGGAATCCTTCTTCTCTGCTTCCCACCACCTCCCACCACCCAAAGTATATGTGTTTAGAACTGTGGAATACATGGTGAGCATCACCCTTGAGGGTCAAGTTAAATGAAGCGCTTTAGAAAAAAGAGTACGTACCTTTAAAACGAGCCGCGGAAAAAACATCCGGAGCTCAATTCTTCTCTGTCACACATGCGATCACGGAACCTCATGAGTTGCATTCCACTGTATGACAGCTGTCTTTTTCATTTTTTTGGGTATATGGATCTACAATAGAGAAAAACAGTGGAAGTCAGGTCGCTGAGCTTTAAATAAGGATGCAGGTTTACAGCAACCTAAAACCAGTTCCCTATGTCCCACCAAGTGACTCTGATTCATATTGATGTCATGTGTGTTAGATTACCATGACTTCCACTTTTTAATAGCTTGTCCTGCCTTGACTACCTTCCTTCGTCCCTCTTTTTTTTCTTTTATTCCTTCCTTTCTTTTCCCAGAAGTACATTTCTAGGCCTTTCTTCCAAAGTGCCTTGGAGTGAGCTGGACTCTCCAACCTCTGGTTAGTTACCTACAAACCAAATAAAAGCCATTGAGTTTATTTCAACTCAGAGTGACCCTATAGGACAGGGTAGAATTGTCACTGTGGGATTCTGTGACTACTGCTTTTTATGAGAGTAGAGAGTTTCATCTCTCTCCCACAGAAAAACTGGCGGTTTCAAACTACTGATGTTGTGATTAAAATTCCAACTCATAGCCACTATACCACCAGAGAATGTTAAATATAGGTACCACCCAGGGACTTCTGTTATTTTAACCTTACAAACTGCTGATGGCAGTTAGATAGACTTGAGAAAGGGGAGAAAGGTGCTCCTATCAGTTAACATTAATTATCAAATCATGAAGTAAACTCTTCCCTTTGTGTGTGATCTGTGATCACATTCTTGATGTACCTATCACTTCAGATTCTTCACAACAGGAAGATGAAGTGCAGTTGTAGCAAAGTAAGATAGGGCTGATGAGTCCATGCTAGGACTTTTCTTTCCTCCCTACACTATCCTAAATGATCAGACCTCTTTTCTCTGCTTCCAAATATGGGGAGTATTTAATTCCCTATGTTACAGGAATTCTGTAAGGTTCAAAGACAGCAATAACATTAATGGAACACTTGGCATAAAGTCAACCATAAATTAGGTACTTGATAAATATAAATATTGTTCATAAAATCATTAGATTGGAATGAGAATAAACAATTGTCAAAGATTAAAAATATAGCAACACATCTACAAGATTAAGCTAGAATTTCTTCTATGATGGTATGCTGTATCTTCTATCTTCAGGCAACAATATTGCCTTAAAAAGGAAGCCAAGAATGTGAAATGCCAAAATAAAAGATTATTTATAAAGCTTATCACTGGCTGGCAAGTATCCATATGGTAGCTAATGAAGACATTCGGGAATTCATTATCCTGCCTGCTAAGTGCAAAATAGTTACCAGTTTAATGTTGTTCACTCTTCCCTTGGTCTGGTGACTCTGCAAATTAATTAGCTCTGCCACTGGTTGTAACTTGTGCCCACCAGTGGAATGAACGTAAATCATTCATTAAGAAGGTGTGAGCGAAAACAGATGATGGGATGATATGATATTCATTATTGGCTTCAAAACCTGGGTGTTGGCAGTTATTAGAGAAAATAGAAAGGCATATGAGATTAACTTTCAGAATGTTCAATTAATTAAGATATTTTAAAGCTCTACATAGTTTTGGCACAGAGTAAGCACCCAACAAACAGATATCATCATCATCAGTAGCACCTCTATCACCATCATCATTTAGTCATGTTCCCCACTCCCAATGCAAGTGATACTTTCCTCACAATTCAGGAATTGCAACCTATGTGTATATGTATAGACTGTGTGCATAATTACTGGAAAAATGCTAGTTTATTCTTGAAGCATGGTTACTACCCTATCAATTCTTAACTTCTTTATTCACATCTATTTCTTATTATTTTTATTCATAATATGTGGTTACTGAATAGTTTTTTAATTCAAATGATCCATAGACTTTTTGAAGGTTCCTCTTGTGCTTGTTTGTGTATGTGTGTATGCATAGATTATATAAATAATATATGTACATGTATATATTCTCAGAAAATGTTTGAAGACTCCTTTGTGTACATGTGAGGGGTACCCCTCAAAGGATTGTTTTGAAGCTATGTATTTATTTATTTTTATAAAACAACCTTATCCCCTTCAAAGTTCTCTTCATTGCACTCAATGTATTTGTCAAATCTGGTATTTCATTCTTGGAAACATTTTTCAAATTCATCTGTTTGGATGGTTGATATCAAGTCCCTCATTTTTGTTTTCTCACTTCTACTATTCATATCGCTTTCCTTTCATGTCCCTCTTCATTCATGGAAGCCAACAGAAGTCACACAGTGTGATATCAGGAGAGTCAGGTGCATGGGGCAAGAGAGGCAGGCTGTGTTTTGCCAAAAACTGACACACTGAGATGACAGTGCAGGTGCATTGGCATGGTAGCAAAACCAGTCCCCCATCTGCCACAAATCAAACCCTTTTTAGCACACACTGTTACATAATCTCTTCAGAACCTCTTTTCAAAAAGCTTGATTAGCAGTTTGACCTAAAGGAAAGATCTCCAATTTCACTCTGAGTTGGCATTCTCATCCTTTCCGGAAGTTGACGGATGTCCAAAACAGGCTTGTCATCAATGGACCTTTCACCTTTCTTGAAATGAAAAAAAGCACCTGTACTCTTGAATTTTCCCCCTAGCTCTGTTCTTGTAAGTTATGTCAAACATCGCAACCATTTCTTCAGCACGTTCCTGGAGCAGGAAAAAAAAATTCCCAGTCTCATGCTTTTCTTTTTAGTTGGCCATCACAAAAAAAAAAAGAAAGAAAGAAAGAAAGAAAGAGAGAAAGAAAATGAGGTTTGAATGAAACCACTTTCGTGAAAAATTCAATGTGACAGAGAGAACCTTCCCAGGCAACACCACTGGGTGCACTATACAATCATCAATGCTAGCAATTCCTCTCTCTGACCCCCCAACACTTCCTACATCTCATATGGTCCAGAAACCATTACCCCAAAATCCATCTTTTCATTCATTTTATTTTTATAACACTTTGACTCTCTCTCTCTCTCTCTCTCTCTCTCTCTCTCTCTCTCTCTCTCTAAAACACATAGCACATACCCACCACAGTATTCACAACAATGCTAATAGGGTTCCAGTTTATACAAGCATGAAAAAAAATGTGTTTAAACATTCCTGCAGTCAATGGTGGGTTGCAGACACATTCTCTTAGTAACACTCTTGCCTTAGAATTGGTAGGGTGCTTTCAAAAATATTCAATCAGAAGAGAGGTTCCTATGGATTCTCTTTGGAAAGTTGACATCGGGACAGAGGGATCAGCTCAGAAAGTTAGCGTGGTTTGTTTTCTTGAATTCCAAAAGGGTCATTAAATTATGAAGTTGATGAAAAACATTGCATATCCTATAAATTTCCAGATCTAAAAGGCAAACCTACTGAAGTCCATTCCAACTCAACCAGGAGACCCCTCCTTGAGCTTCTGAGATTGTGAATCCTCAAAGAAGATTCTTCCCCACAGAGCACATGGTTAAGTTTGAACTGCCAACTTTCTAGTTAGCAGCCCAAAGCGCAACCCACTATGCAATCAGGCCTTATTGGACTTCCTTCATGTACTTTTGAACTGTTATCAGATGGGACCACTTCCTAAGGAAGGATGCCATGCTAGGTAAAAATGGAGGTTCAGCAAAAAAAAAAAAAAAAGGAAGATCTTAGATAGGAAGATTTTACATAGACTGAGATAATGGTTACAACAATGGCTTGGGCAAAGCAGTGGTGAGTAGGATGCCCTGGAATCTGGCAGTGCTTTATTCTGTTGTAGGGTCAACTCTAACCCAGAGCTGACTCCATGGTTTCTAACAACAAAATCGTGACAGATTTTCTTGGTGGGTACAGGGTGATCACAGTATCTTATTAGAAATAGAAAAAAATGGAGAAAGAAAACTACACTGGTTCAGAAAAGACCAGAAAAATTATGTTGAGGATTCTCCATCATCCACTGCCCCCTATCCCCCCCCCAGCCAATATTCCCACTCATTCTTTTGAAGACAACACTGGTTGCTTTTTGTCAATTTCATGGAGAAACCTTTTCCATTGCTCCTCAAGTTCTTTTCCTGAGCCTTCTCCAGTCTTCTTTTTGTGCCTCAAAATCAAAGGCCATTTCCAATAGGTGTATAGACCCAGAGGGAGGATATCAATGAATGATAGCTCTGCATGGAAATACTTTTGTTTTTGAAGGTTTTCAAAATTTCCCAGTAGTGTTTTTTTTTACTTACCCTACTGCATATAACTGCATATATTCATATTACAGAGCTTCACAATTCATGGAAAAATGCATTTCAAATATAATGATCTTTTTTAAGAAATAATGGAACCTAATTATGTATAAGTAGATGAACCTTTCTCATTGGTTAGTTCACATTTTCATTTTTAACAAAATGAGCATTGACTCAGGTGACTTAAGAGTTTTCAGTTTAGGTAAATTTCAAAGACAGGTAAATTTTTAAGACATTAGGTTTCTTTACTGTGCCATCGGATCCCCCTGGATTTATTTATATGCAACACATTTTCTGAGCTGAATAAAATCAGGGACTGGATTGGATTGTCTGAAAGAGTATTGGAGAAGTTTGAGAAAATATGTCTTAAATCCATAGATGAGAAGTCTGAACTGCAGTTTGGCTGTTGGTCTCACCAGTCTCCGATACTGGAAGAGGTAGTGATGTTCTGAAGATAAAGGGGCAATAGAAAGATCAATGTATTGATCATTGTATGTAGGTCTCTAGTATTTATTTTGTCATTCCATTGTAAGTAGCTACAGGTAATGGACGATGCTAGCATTTGATGAGCATACACATAGTATTAAACCATTTTTACACAGCAGAACTCAGAAACTTGCTGTTAGGTTTGCAATCTCTTTTACAGCCAAAATAACTCAAAAAATGTAGAGAAGAGCCTGACATTTCCTTCATTATAGTCCCTATCCTTGGCCCTCGTATGATGCGTTTTAAGGCAAAAGAGGAGTGATGTCAATGGTTATCTGTACTCACTGTCCACAGAAAGCTTTTAAACAAACTGGGTGAAATTTTTTGGCTTGAGGTTGGTGTCATTTCTCCAAGTCCAAGCTTTATTTCCAGAGGCTCGTGGTTTGGAATCCCAGTCTGGAGTTGGCGTTCCAATTTGCCCTGGGCCTGCCACAGCTAGATTGAATTTGCTGTTTCTGGACTGCAGTACTGAACAAGATCCTGGTGCCTAAGGTAGGGGATGTTTGAGGAAGAAATCTCTGTCTGCAGACTCCTTTCCTCAGTGAAAGGACTTGCCGGTTCACATGTGTTGGGGCTGCAAGGCAGGCAATGAACCCCTTAGGTGACAGGCATATGGATGTACTCGTGTCATAAAGTGCATTGCCTCTCAGATAGCTGTTGTAAAAATACATACAAAGTTGTAGCAGAAAGAACACAGAATGACCCTCCTAGAGTTCAAATACCTGTTATACAGGAATTAACAGTGTTTGTGGTTTGCAATTCACTTTTGAAAAGATCTCTCTAAGTCTCTGTTAGATTTACATATAATAAATAATACTATCATAATCCTCAATGTTATTAGAGAACAATGTCATGATCCTTACAAGAGCCCACATTTAAGAGATGGCTCACACTGGAGTGTGATATATTTTGTTGATCTTGTTGATTTTGTTGATCAACTTGTTGATTACAAGATCAGGCAGAAGAGTAAGATTATCAATGGACACATCACACAACCTCCATGGATGGTGAATTCTTTGCAAGACCACTTGCAAAATTACCACTCTGAAAGTCCAGGTTCCTTTTCTGTCCTCTCTACTACAACAATGCCCACACCTCCCTTTTACCTAATTGAAAATCCATGCAGTGCTTTAAAATAGGTATTTTCTTGGATCTTTCTCCCACATGCAACTTCCTAATTCAGGTTGCTGCTATCCAGAAGGCTTCAACCCATAGTGACTTGATGTGTACAGAACTAATTGTGGCCCAGTCCTGCAACCATCTTCTTAATCTACAGTTCATTGTCCTGGCTCTTGTGTCAAATGGTTGCAGGGCATTTCTCCACTCATGCTAGTTATAATGTTCAGTTCTTTTAGCTTGACTTCATCTTAGGCAGAATTCATGACTCCTTACCACCTCTTTCCCCACTCAAGAGAACAACCTATGATGTTGCTTCATTTCCTCTGCAATAGGAATTTCAAATCTGAGAGCAAATTATTGATAGAAAAAATAAAGACTTGGAAGGAATATGTCAGAAGAAGGTAGAAAGGAGAAGAGAAGAGGAGGAAGGGATATGATGGAAGACATGCATGTCCCCCCGTTAAGGGCTTGAGAATCCTAAAGATCATTGATTTAAAATACAAACTGTTCCCTCTCTTTTAGTTCACCCAGGTTGTTAGCATTGGACTACTAACACAAGGTTGGTAGTTCAAACTGACCAGCCACAAGGGGCGGGGGTGGGGTGGGAAGAAGGCCTCTCTGATCTTAGAAAGTTGTATAGTCTGAGAACACTATGAGTTCTCCCTATGAGTTGGGATCAACTTGAGGAATCACTATGAGATGAAATCTATATGATGGTAGTGGCTTTGTTTGTCTGTTTGAATAAGGCAATGAATGGAATCCTCAGATGCATAAACTCAGTGAACCATGCAATGTGCCCACAATGCTAGAAAGATGCTTGCATAATTCAGTTCCAAAGGCAATTGTCAGAGAGTTGGCCTCATTCTATGGAAGCCTACACAATATGCATTGTGAATGTACAAGCACCAATAAATGATTGATTTCATTTGGATCCCTCATAGTGGGTGGTCCCATGACCCTTGATTTCTCTCTGCATTGTCTCATTCTAAGAGATCTTATCCATCCTTGAGTTTTCAACTACTATCTCTTTATTGGATAATTCTGATTTACAAACTCTGGTTCGGATATATCTTGGATGCCAGGTCAAAGTCTGCAACTCATTAAATATGTTTTTGAAGTGTCTCCTTATCAACTAAAAGTAGCCTCAAATCAGGTCATCTTATCCTTTTTATTTTCAATTCTTAACATTTGTAGATTTTTATCTCCAATAGTCGGTCACTGTGAACTCATCTATAATATCAACTTTTAATTTAATTTTCACATCTATGCAGCAGAAACATCCCTGGGATTGCCTTCTTCCTAGTAGACATTGTATGTAATTTTTTTCCTTCTGATTATAGCCCCCTGAACCCACAAACTTTCATTTTACAAATTCTTGTCTCTAATAGTTTCCAGTCCAAACTTCCTTTCTTTCTATCTTTTGGCTTATTCAGTTGGCAATTTCTATACCGTAATACCTGACCTTTTAATAGTACCATCTAAATTCTATTTTAAAAAATAATGTAAGAATTTTAGTATCTTCAATTGTGGTCCTAATTCCTGATTTTAAAGGTCTTTAAAGACTCTCACCAACCTGGATAATCACAACCAAAAAAATATTACAACAGCCCCAAATCCTCCTTTATCCTTTAGTCAATTCCAATCCATAGTCATCCAAAGAATCAGAAAAGAACTGCGCCCTAAGGTTTTGAAGACCATAAATCTTTATAGAATCAAACAGTTTCATCTTTCTCTATTGGAATTGGTGGTGGATTTGAACTTCTGACTTTGTAGCCCATGGCCAAGCACATCACTCACTGTATCATGAAGACTGGTGGCTTGACACAAAGCTTCCCTTAAGTGATCTCTCCTGTTGACGTTTCATTCCATTTTGGTGTTGATTATTGAGCCAACTGGAGCTCATATTTAAGCTTGTTGATCCTTATATTCACTGTTCTGTTAACTGAAATTTTAGAACATTTCAACAGCTGAGGACAACTCATTTGTGAACAATTCAATTTAGAAGGAAAATAAGTTTGAAAAAATACATTGTCACCAATTCTCAACTATAGTTACAAATGAATGCTCTTTCTAACTATAGTGACTATTGGTGAAGAAGACACATCCAGTATACAAGGGTCTTATTTATGTCAACATGATTTTTATTTCTTTTTTAATGTCCCAAGCACTAAGTATTGAAGTAATAACATTTTTAATAAAATGGAAAGTCTAAATATTGAATGGCTAGGTAGATTTCAAGATTTCAAGCTTCCTTTCAGAAAGATCTGACTCCAAACTTTTGAAAACCAATGTTGTCGGATGCTTATCTATGAAAATCAGAAACAACAAACAAATGATGTTTTGGGATTCTTTTTTAATTCACACTTTGTTCTTAATACCAGTCCCAGTTTAAGATTTATACTTCCCCTTGTACTCTACAATTGTCTTATGCAGACCATCCTGAAATGAGCTAAACTATCATTAAAATGTGCACTTTGCTTTGTCCTGCTGCAAATACCAAATGCGTGTGGGCATCTTGGATAACTGTATCTGGAGGCCAGTTAAATGCCCCCTCTGGGTGACGACTGGCAAATGCAATCTCAGGAAACATGGATCAGTTTTGAGTCCTGTGTGCTACCCAGGAAGAGGACACCTCGTTTTCATTGCCTCCTCACTGACTGACTTAAAAGGGTGAGGTGCCATCTGCTGGAAACTGATAATATGGACTATGATATTCTGCAATAATGTTGGAACTGGGTCCAACAACGGAATGAAAAATGGATATGGTCTGGGCATTGCTATTTCTCCCACTTTCAAACTGAGGGGGAAGTAGATGTAGGGTCACTGAGCCACTTAGGGGCATTCTTGCCTCTTGTTAAACAGTCTTAAATTATAAAGCATAACTCTGATTTGGTGACAGTGTATTAGGGTAGAAGAGATCAGGTATAGAGAGATGAATAGGCCCAAACTTAGTGAATGATACATTGTACCTATGAATTTCTGACAGAACCCTGGTAGCAAAGAAGTTATGCATTGGGCTGCAATCCATATGGTCTACAGTTCAAAACCGCCAAATGCTCCTTGGTGGAAAGATGGGGCTTTCTACTCCCATAAGAGTTATACTCTCTTAAACCCACAGAGGCCGTTGTACTCTGTCCTCAAGGTCTTCGTGAATCAGAATTGCTTCTATAGCAGTGAGTTTAGTTTGGTTTATGAATTTCTGGAATCTTACAACATGAAAAAAAAGGCTTTTAGATTTAAAGAAATATGATTTGATAACCTTTATTTTAAATCTATTATCAGCACATTTGAATTTTTCAGACAGTAATAGTGAGGTTTTATGTCAACTTGGGTGGGCCAGGATTCCTCCCATGATATGTTCTAACCAAGTGCAGTCAACTCCATCATGGGATCTTCTGTGAAGCAGCCAAGCATTTGTGGGAAGAATAGGGTAGAGTATAAAGAAAATTGAAAAAAAAAATCAACTCATATGAACTGTGGTGTTGGCAAAGAATATTGAAAGTGCCATGGACTGCCAAAAGAACCAACACATCTGTTTTAGAAGGGCAGCCTGCGTGTCCCTTAAGCAAGGATGGAGAGACTTCATCTCAGGTACTGTGGACATGTTACTAGGAAAAGGACAACATGCTTGCTAATGTAGAGGGGAAACAAAAAAAAAGAGAAAAGACCTTAGCAAGATGGAATGGCATGTAGTTACAATGAGGGGCTCAAATATAACAACCATTATGAAAGTGGCCCAGGACAGAGTGGTGTTTTATTCTCTTGTACCTAGCATTGATAGGATTCAGAACCAATTGTACCTAAAAGCATCACCACGTCTTCACTTGGGTCACAGTGTTGATACAATTAGGGGAAGTCTTACTCAGGGCATGTTTTACTTCTTAGTATAAACTGATTTTTTGTGGAAGCTAACTCACTTCTCTACCTGGATTTGGATCCTTCATCTGGTTCATCTACCTCTGGTCCCAAGAGCCATCAATGGACTGCCTACCTCTGATTTATTCAATTCCGCATCCACTGGCCTGTGGTCTTCCTGTTTCTTGCTTGCTAATCCTGGAAGCTACAGGACTCAGGAGAAGCCTACAGTTTACATATAACCCACAAACTTTACCGGACTGGACTTACCTAGTTCTACAACTGTGTGAGCCAGAGCAAAAATGTCTTTCTATAGACTTATAGACACAAGCATCACTGGTATTATTTCTCTAGAGAACCCAACTGTACCCATAGCCTTATGCCACAGGTCAAAGAATGTTTACCGTTTGAGTAATTATATCATAATAATATCTAATGGTGTCTTAGAATGTTTTGTCTCATACAGTCCTTTACAAATACATAATTATTTATGGAAGTTGAAAATTATTAGACCTACTAATCAATATAAGTCTTGGAATAGCCTAATCATTCCAAGACAACTGTGTAGCAGTAGGATATAGACTGACAAATTCCTCATGTGCTTGACACATAGTAGGTGGTTAATAAATACTTACTCACACATGTGTTAAAATTTGTTTTGGAGTTAATGGGTCTATATAGTTGTTGTGGTTGACGCTCTCAGTGACTCCATATGTATATTGTTTGTGTGAGTTTTATTTGCTGACTTGGTTTTACTTTAGAATGAAGGCTTATCTAATTTCTCCCTTAAGAACTGACTAGAAACACTAGAAATTCTTTTAATTCTTACAATTCACAAAATAGAAGGCAATCTGCCTGTGTAGGGCATCTGTTGATAAGAATGCATGTGTAGAGTTAGAATCTAATTTATGGCTATGTTAGGATTCTATTCAGAATAATAACATATAAGTTGTTCAAAAAACACCAGACCAAGCCAGCTGCCATAGAGTAGAATACATCTCACGGTAAGTCCTGTGTTCAGAAAAATGGTATTCCACAATTTTATTTACCACATTTTATTTAGTTAGTCCTTCTCCTTCCTTAAGTTATCATATGTGCTTGAGTATAAGCTGACTGAAATATCAGCCAAAGCACCTAATTTTACCACAAAAACTGCATTAAAAATGCTGAAAAGCTTGGCTTATTCTTGAGTATATATGGTAGTATGTGTATACCCTCTAGTTCATAATGTATCTTTTCTTGGGACAGCTTGAGAAGGAATGGCAAATGATTTTAACGATTTATTTTTGCCAGATATCTCTACTAATATCAAGGCCTATTCTAAGATTATGATTTTAAAGTAACTTTATTAAGGTTGAAGCATTAAAAAAATCTGCCTATTGTGTAGGCAGAGCATGAACTCAAAACTCGGTATGAGCTCAATACTCAGAACCTTGGTCATTTATACCTTGGGATTATGCATCGGGTTGCTAACAGTAAAATCAGCAGTTTGAGTCCACCAGCCACTTCACAGGAGAAAAATGAAGCCTTCTGCTCATGCAAATATTTACTGCCTTGGAATCCTTGAGGGGTTCCCTCTCTATATGGTCACCATGTATTGGAATGCTCTAGCTGGCAGTGAATTATACTCAAAACCACACTCGCTGTCTTCAATCTGTTGCTGACTCATAATGACCATCTAGAACAGAGACGTAGCTGTAGGTTTCCAAGTCTGTAAATAGTTGTGGAAACAGAAAGCTTCATCCGTCTCCTTCAGAGTGACTAGTGGGTTCAAACTATTAATCTGTAGTCGGAAGTCCAACCAGTAACCCCCTCAGCTACCAGGCCTTCCTCTCGTTCTTTCCAGGTCTTCAGACATAGATGGATTCCATAGTTTTCACTATGAACTGAACTTCTTTAAAGGATATTTGTTAGTTTTCTTGATAAGACGCCCCTCTCTTGGGGAAGTAGAAGAGAGAACTGAAAGGAAACTTGTGCCATCTCATCGTCATTTCTGCTGAGAAAGATTGACCTTTGTTGCTGTGAGGTGCCATCAAGTCACTTCCCACTCAAGCTATCCGATACACAAGAGAGCAACCCCCTCCCACTCCTGCAAATCCTCACTTCTCTTATGTTTGCAGCCATCCTGGCAGCCCCTATGTCCATGCATCTTCCTCTGTTTCACTGACCTTCTACTTTACCAAGCACGATGCCCTTCTCCAGGGACCGGTCTCTCCTGATAACATGTTCAAAGTATGTAAGAGAAGGCTTACGATGCTTGCTTCTAAGGAGATTTACCACAGACTAAGAAATATCTTAAAAGACAACAGTAAAATCTCACCTAAATTTTCTCTTTCAAGTTCTCTCTCTCCCCAAGAAAGTTGTAGGAAACTGGCTATAAAGCATTTTCTCAATTTAATTAAAAATATGTTCTGTTCCACTTCATACAGATCCATAGATGAATTAAGTATATATACATATATACACATACAAATATATATGTGTATGTGCATGTAGAAATATATGTGAAGATAGGTATGTTTTTGAGCATATAAATATGTATGTATTTATCTATTCATACAATTCCCATAGTCTGTCTTTCAAATTACACTTAAGTCTCACCACGTATGCCACAAACAACAAATAGAAATAGGATGCAGTTCTCACGAATGTAAATGAAACATTTTACGAAGTTTTTTTAAATCTCTGTTGCCCCTTTTGTGGAGCTGGTAAACCAAAATATCACTGCCATGGAGTCAATATCAAGTCACAACGACCCTATAGGACTGGGTAGAATTGCCTCCATGAGTTTCCATGAGTGACTCTTTATGGGACTAGAAAGTCTCATCCCATTCCCTTGGAATGGCTGATGGTTCCAAACCATTGACCTTGCAGTTAGCAGTCCAAAGAATAATCACTATGCCACCAGGATTCCTCCTGTGGAGTTATTAGAACCTGTCATTTAATGATCATCATCAGTGTTAACAGAACACTGTTGTTATTGGTGGCAGTGGCGGTGGTGGCCAGCAAGTTGAGTTCAACTCATGAGGACTCCTTGTCTATAGAAGGAAATTGATCCCCCGGTCTTTCAAGACTCGACCTTTCAGAAGCAGATAATCATGCCTCTCTTCCAAGACACCTCTAGGTGGGTTCAAATCTTTCAAGGAGCACTCAAGTGTTTAACAGCTTAAACCACTCAGAACTCAGTAGAATGTTGTTCAAAAAGCAAAATTCACTGCCATCCAGTGCATGCTGGCTCACAGCGACACCCCTCTGTGTCTCCATGCCTGCAGTCTTTCTCCTGCAGAGCTTCTAGGGATTTGAAACTGCTGACTATGAGGTTTGAAGCCTAATCTCTAACAGCTATAGCAGCAGGGCTCCCTATGAGACAGTTGAATATTCATTCGAATGGATATGTACTGTTTACCTGTCATTCATTTTCCTTCTCAAACTGGTTTCGCAGCAGAAAGCATAGCCCAGGAACAATGATATGTGGTTTCTCTGCCTTCCAGTTACCTAGATCAGAGGCTCTTTTTTTTTTTTTAACTCACCCAGTGGGTGCTCTGGAGAACGACCTGTCAATCTGCTCGGTAAAGTATACAGGCTGGAACACAGTGTGGGGCTTTACTCGGGTTGCCTGGGATAGTCTGGAGTCTAAATCAACTCAAGGGCACCGGACAACTGCCAGTCACTAGGTTCCTCTATCAACGACCATCGTTTCTGCATAATCTCATTCCAGACTGCCAATGACTATGGGAAAACACCCCTGTATTTGCGGAGGAAGCCACATTTCTTTGCGCTTAAACAATTCTCTTCCCTTCCTCTATACCATTCCCCTGAATGTTCTTGAAGTTCGATCAGTAGACAGACTTGAAATGGTCTCTTTCTCAATTTAATGGCTAACCTTCACTTCCTTGAGTCCCTGAACTAGTTCTTTCCTTGGCTATTTTCCTTCAACTGAGGGATGGTAATAAAGCAGGCCACATTTTCGTTGTGCTTTGTTTTAATGCTTCCTATCCTCTGTGAACCCTCTCTGTCCCCTCAGAAAGTTGTGGATTTGCTACCTTGACTTTGTGTGGATGCCCAGAGAGAGCAGTGCTAAATCTCCATTCCCCACCATTGGGTGCGCCTTTGAGTCGGCCTCCTGTTCTTCAGGCTGCTGCTCCCCTGTACCCGGTAGCTCACAGGTCTCCTTATGAAGACAACACAATAGGTGGCGGTGAAGTGGTTCTCTGCCCCATGAGCATGGCTGAGATCAAGACTAGAGACTGACAGCTCTTCCTGCTGCTTGTGGTTCAAGTTGAAACCACAAGGTCCAGGGGCACATGGTTTAGATTCGGCGTCTTTCTCCAGCTAACGCGAACCATTTGTTCAAGCGGCTTCGGTATCTGTTTGAGAATAAGAGATCGCCCGCAAAACTCCCCAGACAGTCAAATACATTCTCTTGGCTTTGAGACAGATTCAGAAAATTTCTGCCCAACAATGGCATGCAGCTCGTGGTTTTTTTTTTTTTTTCCCGTTTATTTTTGCTACTTGTGAAGGGAAGGCTGATAGATTGCTTGCAAAACTCAAAAATGCCAATCAAAAAAGTGGTAAATTAGAGAATCGTTTATTATGGAAAGTTCCTATATTACATTTGGGAAAAATGGAAATAAAATGATATGTCAAACAGGAAATAGAATTAGAGTTCTGCCAGGAGCAGAAAACCTACCACTGATCCACTCCCACCCCCCACTCCCTGTCTACCCCCTCCCCCCTCCCCCGTTATACTTTTAATTTTCCCATTAAGAATACATACAAATGTGGATCTTGGGAGCACAATGGAAAATCTGTCTGAGAAAATACTATGTTGTGGTCCCTGTGGGCTGTCTCACTCATTCTTTACCCTTGTTTTGAGTACATCCAATCTGCTTAACACAACCTTTATCTAGAGATCTTACCTTTTGCAGAGGGAACTTCTGTGAAATCCCAAAGAAAGAGATTATATTATAATTGTCATGAAATAGGCATCATTATCTCTAGATCATTTGACATTTGTTTTTTTTTTTTAAATATTTTTATTTCCTTGCTGCCATTTTACAGGGTTGAAATTACAAGTGTGTTACCTCTGGGGGTAAACACTCATTGAACCAATGTAAATGTCAAGATGATATCAAAGGCAAAATAGGATGTTTTTAAAAATAGAATTGTCTTGTGAAAATAGCCTAAGAAATGCTGGGTTTCTCTAATCACGACGCTGAAAAGCTTGCTTCCAGTTGTGAGGACGTGAAATCCTTATTGGAAGAAAAACATTACAGCTACTGAATGAAGAACCCAAACGTTTGTATTTTAATCAGCACCCCAGGGACCCTTTGTTAATCGTTCCGATGATAATTGAAAAATGGAGGTCAGAAGCTACCAGTGGATGGATCCTTGGAAGGGAGGACATAGTATTCTGTTCCCATAAAGTGTGCCACATAGCAAATCCTGTGGGACAATTTTACTCTGGAAGCACCGTGACTTCACAGGGCGTCACAGCAGCAGCAGCAACACAGCCTTTTTGACCCTCAGACCGGTTTCATTTGATTCACAGAACCTCAGTGGGGGACACGAAGACCGAAATTAAAACAAGCAAAACAAGCAAGCCAGCAAACAAACTCAGTGCCACGGAGTCAAGTCCAAGGCAGAGCCCTTTCAAGCTAAGTGCTGCACAGACAGAAATTTATAAGCATCAAACCTGCTGGAAGCTTGCGTGAGGGCTTCCATGAGAAGCCCCCTGGAAAGCCTGAAGCACGTGGAGTTCACGAAAGAGGGGTGTTTGAGCTGGGGTTTGGATGTAAAACAGCTGTTGTGATTTAAAACATTAAAAGGCGGATTGAAACTTTTTAAAAGATGAAAAGACAGATTTAAAAACTAAACACACACACACACACACACACAGTCCTGTAATAAAAATGAAGGGTTGTATGATTTTTCTAAGACCACATGGGTCATTGGAAGACCTGAGCCAAAATAGATAATTACTGCCATCGAGTTCTCTCCAGTAACCACGGACTCTGAATCACATGCACAGTCCAAAGGACGAATATGCTTTGGATTTAAGGGTGGGGAAACCAACTTCAATCCTGATCAGTGCTAACATTATATGTGCTTATGAGTATTTGTGCATTTCTTAGATAATATTCAACTGTAAAAATGTCTTGAAAACTGTTGTGTATACATATATCTTGCACTTAGATTTGTTTTTGATTTGTTTCCTAGTCACTAGGTGCCAGGGAGCCGTGTTGAAGTGCATGGTCAATGTTCCTGGTGATATAGTCGTTAACTGCAATGTCAGCAGCTTGAATCTATCAGCTGCTTTGCAGGAGACAAAAGAGGCTGCCTACTTCCTGAGACGCTTTACAAGTCTCCACATGGGAAGTTCTCTTCTGTCCTGTAGGGTGGTTATGAGCTGGAATCGACTTGATGAGAGTGGGTTATAATTGCCTCCCAGGCATCATGATATTTCATCTCTCGTCTAGTCTGGTGTGTGCTAGATCTTTCTATTCTCACAGAGAAGAATTCAAGGCCCTTTTCTCTTAAGTCATTAAGTAATTTGCTCTTACGTAATTAAGTAATTTGTTCAAAAGTTTTGAGTTGAAGTCAACTCTTCGGCATCATTCCGACTCCACAACCTTGCATGCCCTATTTGTGGTAGCGACGCATTCCCATGGGGGAAAGGGAAAAGGTTCTTGTTGGGGGCCACTGAATTCTGATTTGTTCCTAATGGCCAGTGAAATCTAAAGGGAAAGGAGATGAGAGTAGAGGGCGGTAGGAGGTGGGGAAAGAGAGAGAGAAGGGTTTTAATGAGAAGCCATTTTTAAAATGTTCCTCAAATTTGGCTTTATGAGATAAGCCACCTTTTTGAAGACAGTGGTGATATTGAAGAAACAGCTATTGCTCCTACGTGAGCACGACCTCATCCCCCTGTCCAACTTTCAGTGGTCTTTATCATCAAGAATGTGAATCCAGGCTGGCAAATAGGAGGTAAATTAGGCAAGGGGGATGCAAACTCATCATATTGTATGCATTACAGATAGAGAGGTTTGCCATTAGGAAAAAATATTGCCTGGTCAATTGGTCTTTGAAATAGTATGGTTCCTGATTCTAAAGAACAGACTATACTAAATGGAGTTTTCAAAATATCGACTTTTCTGCTGTGTGTTTCTATCTCCTAGTTAGGAAAAGTGATCATAAAATCCCTGAAAGTGTGAAACCACAGTAAATCTCCCTGTTCTATCATGAAAAGCTATTTGCTGCATAAATGAGATGAAGAAGCAGAGAAGGGGATGGAGGAGGGGGAAGATCTTTAAGATAATATATAAGGAATTATTTCCCATCAAGGATTGGTTCTGGGAATTTGCTTTCCTTGTTCTTTAACTGTTATGGGAAATGCTGAAGAGGCTTCTAATGTTTCAGGGTCTTAAGTTTCTATGTAGTAAGGTATCATTTATATGAACAAAATTGAGCCCATAACATCAGAGGCTGATGTCACAGAGTTAATGAAGTGAGCCTGAGACACTGGGAGATGGATATACTGTAGGTACAGTATCAGGGAAACGAACTTGGCAATGTCATAACTGAATGGAAGTACAGATTTGGCTTTTTATGTCTGTCCTGTAAGCCCGTTGGCCAGCCGTCAAGACTCACCTTGGGCTGAGCTGTTCACCAGAGTTTCCAAATCACACTGAGTCCGTCTTCTCTAAACTTAAAAATCGACAAGATTAGAGGTTTGGCAGAACAGAGAACTTTCAGACTGTGGAGAAAATGAACATGGTTAAGCTCTGCTGGTGATTTTAATGAGAAAAAAAAAAAGACAAATAGAGGTACACCTAATTGGGAATCATGTTTGTGTGTGTGTGTGTGTGTGTGTGTGTGTGTGTGTGTGGAGAATAGAGGAGCTTTGGGACTGTGTGTATGGGTATTGCCAGGTCTGAAAAAAAGAAAAGTCTGTTGAATCCACAACTCGGTTTATTTCTGACACAGCGGTGGTTCAAGCATCATTGAACTGCTGGGCTTCGTTATGGGGGATTTGTTTCCAAACTGTTGAAATAGCTAGAACCATCAGAATGCTGACTAGTCATAGCTTTGTACTAAGAGTAGTTTTAATTCTTTCATTCCCAGTCATCTTAGTTCATATAATCTAAGATAGAGATGGATGCTAAGGAATAATAGATAGTAAGTTGCTACAACTAACCTCAGCTGTCTCTTATGAAGACATTAGTATACATTCAATTTGAAATCAAATTTCAAACTAAAGTAAAAGTGTGCGGGCTCATTAAGGAAAATAGAAAGATTTAGTGACTGAGGCCATTAGGTTGTACACTGGATTCCAATTATTGATTAGGTTGTACACTAAATCCCAAATATTTTTATATGCATCGGCAAAGAAGGTGATGAAGTGTGTTTGTTGTTTTCTCTCACAAAATCATATCTAGTTTCTCCGATGGTGTGAGACCAGAGGAGTTGGGATTGGCGTTTGGCATGGGACAGACAATTCAAATGGAAATAACCAACCAGGGGAGAAGAGAGGGAATAGCGCTGCTTAGTATGACGTGATCCAAAGCTTTCTGGAAACCCACACCATGTTGCGATGAGAAGCAGCAATAGAGCACCTTTTGGTGGGTGCTGGGATGCAATGGGGGACCACTGGATGTTAGACATAGTAGAGAAGGTTCAAAAGGTGTTTAAAGGAGAGAAAAAACATTATGATTGTAGTAATGGTTGGTGTGAAGTTCATGTTAGAACATGATCCTTCAAATACAATGCTGCTTCTTCTGTGTGGGCATTCTGATAAGTGCTCTTCATATACTAACTCAGTGACTTCTCTCTAGTGCTGTGGAGGTGGGTCCTCTTCTTCCTTCACTTTAGATGCCAGAGGACTGACGAGCAGAGCAGTGAGGTAGTCTGCTGGGTAACAGACACTGAAACAGAGACAGGGTTTACCACAGATGGAAGACTTCAAGAACCCAGCGTCTGGTCAATGTCTAGTTTTGTTGAAACCAGAGCATCAGATATAATCTTGATTTACCTTGGAGATTAGATCTTGCTTAAAATGAAAGAATCATGAGCAGCCATTGTTACTCTTCATTCAGATAAGTAAAAGTGGAAGGAAAATCCAAGAAAGATAATGGAATTTTGATAGGTAGAAATATATACAATCCAAAGACCTGGTAATGGATAAAGTTAAAACAGAGTCTTCCCCAGGGAACAATTAGACTTTAGGATGGCAGATTTAATAAAAAATAACATTCAGTTATATGACTTTCCTATGAGCACTTCTTAAAAACGTTATCACCCCAAAATTAATAGGGTAAGTTCTTACCAAAGACCAAGAGTAAGAATTGAAAATTTCCTTATCCCTGGATCTCTCCAAATTGAAATTCCTTCCAAGAGTCTCTGATAAAAGAAAAATAAATGAGAAGTCATAGCCAGAGAATTTAAAAAATGAGTCAGCATTCTGTTAATGAAGGTGCTTACTGCATTAAGTTCTTTAAACAACACAATTTTAACTGTGTTACTCAGCTGCATTCCTACTAATTTAGTGTTAGACAAATATTTAACAGGGATTGGCTGACTTGGAATTTAACAAAAGAACATTCCAGAATAAGGTATATTTCGCCCTTCTTGTCAGGTGCCATTGTCCTGTTTGATTCATAGCAACACCACATGAAAGAGAATTCTCCATAGGTTTTCCTCGACTTTACTCTTTCTGGAAGCAATTCACTGCATCTTTCTCCCCTGGAGGATCTCCATTCAGGGTATCATTATTACATGACCAGGACTCTAAATGTAAGTTTTACTGTATAATTAGCTACCCCACATGACCAATAAATATTAACATTCATCAGAATGATAATGCAGTATCTGATACCTCTATAATGTTAGTGATGCTATTTCAAAGGTAAAAAGTGGGGCTAAAAGGAGGTGGCAGAGGAGGGAAAGGAAGGGAAGAAAGATTCTCTGCTCTTGTCCATACTAAAATCATCACCCAGACTCCCATCTTTATGCCCTGTCCTTCTCTCCCTTGCATTGCTGCACCTTCTTCTTGACCCAAAGTGCAAGAGTTCTTCATCTTTGATAGAGCAACTTCCTGGGGTATATTTCTTAAAGTATTCTCTACTGTTCAACAAAGGAGTCCTGGTGGCATAACAAGTTACATTTGGGGCTGTCAACCTCAAACAAGGCAGCAATATGGACCCACCACTCATTCTACTGGAGAAAGATAAGGATATCTCCTCTGGTCAAGATAGACCACCTCGGGAATGGTAGGGAGTAATTCTACTTGTGCATCAGAATGGACTTGACGGCAGTTGGTTATCCAGCCACATTTTCCAAGACAGGATTTCTTGCTGACTTGCTGTGAATTCAT
Organism: Nesogale talazaci; assembly: GCA_004026705.1. Lineage (NCBI taxonomy): Eukaryota > Metazoa > Chordata > Mammalia > Afrosoricida > Tenrecidae > Nesogale > Nesogale talazaci. The sequence goes on along the minus strand of PVJH01007925.1, from coordinate 45,647 downwards.
TTTCTGGGCCATCTGTATAATATTGTAGCTCTTCATTTCATGCTCTCAAGCATCCTCTCTTCTCTGTTGTCAGTCTTAAATCACTCATAGAACAGTTCTATGAAGCACTGCTAATATATATACATCTATCTATCTATCTATCTATCTATCTATCTATCTATCTATCTATCTATCTATCTATCTATCTATCTAGATAGATAGATATATGTATGGGGTGGTGGTGGAAGGGAAGGGACAGGACAACTTTCAATTTGTATGTTCATGTGTTTGCTTTCTTTAGAAATGTGCTTGCTTTACCTGTGGCTGGTGTCTCAGGAATGAAATGAACCCACTCTTACAGTCCTGGCTAACAGTCAATTCCAAAAGAAGAGAAGAGAATCATTTAGAAAGTGATTTGGCAGCCTTTGTCAAGAAGCTTGAACATGTGCATTTCCTTTGACTCTTTCCTTTCACTTTTGGGAATTGATTCTAAAGGAAATAAGCCTAAATACCAAATGGTATAAAGTCCTGGTAACACTCATTCACAAAGCATCATCCCTAGAAAGACATGATGACCAGTCTTCGATTACATGGGAATGGACCAGTGTAAAGGTGGCACTGCTGTTATGTGCCATCAGGTCTATTCATAGTACTCACAGTGACCCCCTGTGACACTGTAGGGTTTGCTAGGCAGGAAGCTTTCTGAAAGCTTGTAGGGTTTGCTAGGCAGGAAGTTTTCTGAAAGCTATGCCCTGGGTTGATTCTCCTGTACAGCAACTGGTGGGTTTAATCTGCTGATATTTTGCTTACTAGACAAGCATTTAAACATTGTGCCACCTAAGTTCCTTCAATATTAGGGATAACCTTATATAAGGCACAACCACACCATAGCATTTCATTCGGTCTTCCATAATTATAATTAAAATGTTTGGTATGGATACAAACCAATGGGTTGAAAATTTAGAAGAAGATGCTTGATTCTATATTTAGGGTGAATGTTACTATGCAAAAAAAATTCATGGGTGTAGAGTGAAATAAAATTTAGAGAGTTGCCTTCGGATGATGAGAGGAAGGATTTATTTTTTTCCCTTTCCTTTTATTTTATTTTAGTTTTAGCAACACATCTATAACAAAATATATAACAAGCACATCTATTTAAGTAATGAGGCGAAAGGCAAGTTCACCTACAAAAGAAAATGAGTTTCTCTAAGGAGGACATTTAAGGTTGGCTCTCAGAAAAAATTGGTGCAGAGCAGGAGGAGAAGGGAGCACATTGGCTAAATGACGGTGGAGCAGCCTGGTCTGAGTGCAGCAGCTCAGGGAGGCAGCTTTATAAAAGCTGGGTCGACCCGCAGGACACTGGGGAGAGGTGACCTTGAACACCCCAGACAACATTAAACCCCAGGTTACAGCTGACTGGAGTCCTGAGGTTTTATTGGCTACGCGCCAGTCTGCAGCCCGGTCTAACCACCCTAGTATTTTATGACATGGTAAAGACGGTATTGTTTGAAACTTTTCAAAATTTTACACACAGCCTGGCAGTCATCCAAAGCCATTTTCAATGGGTCAAAACGATCAGCACCCGCCTACCTCCCTCGCCCGGGCTGCCTGATTAATGATGTTCCACCAACAGGCTCCTCCGTTCGTAGCATCTATGTGAGGACGCCTCCAGGGCAAATACCATCTTTGAGACTTTTAAAGTGTCTGTACATTTTGCAGCTGATCTTTTTTTTTTGTTTTGTTTTGCACTTTAAACAGAGATGGGATGTTAGAGAGTAGAGGTCTGTGGAGGGTTAACAAGGAGAGGCTGAAGGCAGCGGACTTTCATTCCATACAAAGTGCAGAGGATGAGTTTTGTCCGGGGCTGTGCTTGCTTGGGGATATGTGCTATGGCATGTAATGTGTCTAAGCTCCTCAAGTTACCCCTTTCCTTTTTTTCCCATTACTCTGGTGTTCTGTCTCACAGCTCATTTACCTCCTGGATTTAGAATTAAAGTATTTTAAGAAACCTAACATAATATTAAATATTCACCATTAAATACATTCCATCTTTGTATGAACCACTCACACAATAATTTTTGTGGAGTGTATCATGTTATTGACTTATTACCTTTTTTTCTCATCAATTAGGTGGGGGAGTCACCTTTCAGATCGTCAACAATTTAAATTCCTCATTGGATAAACCCACGGATTACCTTTCACCAGCTCCTTGACTTCTTCTTTTCCTTCATAACATTACATCCAGGAGAATCGGCATTTATTTCATGAGGCCATCTCTAGCTTAACCACTTGAATGAATGGTATCTCTTGTCATTTCTGCCAGGTCCCCACAGAATAGGCATTCTTTTGTTATAGGCAAAACCCAGAAAAGTGTGATATTACAAATGATTCACTTGTTTCATAACTATGTGAGTTATATGTCATTATTTCATATAAGCTAGACATATAAGCTTATACTTTAAGTGGGACTTCATAAAAACAAAATAAAAAGCGCTTAAAGAAAAGAGTTAGGAAAAGTGGCTACAGTACCCATACAGTGAACCACTTCGCAATGTTTATATTGTTAAATAATCCTTTACTGTTTTCCTAAAGGAAGAGACAAAAACACAAAGCACTGAGTGCTGTTGAGTGCACTTCAATACGTAACCAGACATATTGGAGCATTCATGGAGAAATAGACTCCAAAGGATTTTCATTGACTGTTTTGGGGAGAAGTAGTTTGTAAGGCTTCTTTTTACAACAGAAATGAAAGCTTCCTAGAAATCAACCCCAATGCTCCTCGGGGTTTCTTAGAATATTATGGGATCAGATAGCCTCATCTTTCTCTTTCACAGTGAGTGGTTGGTTTGAACTATCAACCTTGTGCATGGCAGCCAATACCTAGCACATAGGGCCACCAGAAATCTCTCATTGAAAATGTATTCTCTAGAAGCAAGAGTTCAGAGTAAAGACTATAGCCTCAAACTGATTCTAGCCTGCTGGTTTTTGAGTAATAGCTTTTTCTCCCATTTCTTTTTCTGACATAAAAATTTTAACTTGTTTCTCAAATTATTTTTGGCCTACAATGATAAAAATTCCACTATCAAAAACACATTTATCATGATCACTAATTGCACAAAACTTTGTTTCAGTTCTAAGAACGTTACTTAGTGGTTGGCCTTGTAAACATGCCGACACGGGGCAGTCCAGAAAGTGTGCTGACTCATTCCCATCCCATAACCACACACTGTCTATCTGGAGAGCAGGAAATGAGGTACTAATAGCTAATGCCACATTCCCATCATTTCAGGCAATAGCTTTCTTCCAATTCCATAGACATTGACTAGGCACTTTTTTATACTAAATTACAGTGGAGGATAAAACTTAAGAGGCTTTAAGTTTACCACATGTTCTAAAATGGACCCGAAGTGTCCTTTAGTCTACTTTGACTCCCTGTGTTGACATGGAGACACACCAGAAAATCCAGTTCTTGGTTTGGTGTTGCTTGATGTCTTCCCAACCCCCCCCCCCAAACCCCCAGGATAGTTAGGGGTCTTCCTTTGCTATCGTTCTTCCACTTGGTACTCTCATAGTCTTGAATATGTTGACTCTTCTCGATAAAGAAAAGGCAGCAATTGAATCTTCTTTACAGCATACTCTCAGGGTGAGGACCTTACCCAAAAGATATGCACGGCCCATCCTCTCCAATGGCCCAAGTCTGCTCACAGAGCAGACAGCCAATGGGCAGTGGTGAGTACTGGGGCGTCAGACTTGCATGGCTTCATCCTGGCCCTGCCAGGTAGCAGGGATCAGAGACTTAAAGTGAAAAGCAAAAGTGATAAGCAAAATTTTTTCTCATTTACACAATGAGGGAAAATGCCTATTACCAGATTGCCTCAGGCATGAGAAATTTATCTTTGGGATAGGTACTCCTGAGGAGTGGAAAGGCCTGGGGCTTCAGTGGAGATGGGCCAGAGCCAGTGAGTGCTTTTTGTCTTACACCACCACTTTCCTTCAGTGAAGCATACCCCAAAGTCCGCCAGTGTGGGGCCTACTCTGACACAGAGTGATCCTTCCTAGGCTGCTGATCTTTACAGGAGTTGACAACGCCCTCTTTTCCCCATACAGTGGCTGCTGGATCTGAACTGGTGACCTTGTAGTTAGAAAACCTATGCTTACTCAACACTACCACCAGGATTTCCTGACTGAAGAATATCAAGCTTTAACCTATTTGAGTTACTTTTCTTTATCATTGACCATACCAAGATGAGAGTACAATGGTACCTACAGAAGTACAAGGCAGCAAGCAAATATAGCATTAGTGTGGAGTCCCAGAGTGGTAGAAACAGTTACTACTCTAGGCTGCTATCCAAAAGATAGGTGTTTCCCCAGAGGTCTGATGGAAGAAAGGCCTGGAAATACACTTAAAATCAAAGTCATTGTAAATACTACATAAAACCAATTAAAAACTCACTCCCCAAATTAAAAAAAAAAAACAAAAAACCTCACAGACTTTGAGTCCATTTTTAATCAGGGCAAACCTGTAGGACAGAGTAGAAGTGCCCATGTGGGAAACTATAGAGGCACTGCTGACCTTGTAGTTAACAGCCCACAGTGTAACAAATGAGGTCTCTAGGAGTCTGAGTCAAGTGACAGCAACTGACATTTTCCTATGGCAGACATTGCCATTGGCAGGAGAGTTCAGAGAGATAGGACAGTTGGATGCCTTCTTACCTTTCCTCTGAAAAGCTCTGATTTCCATGGAAGGAGGAAGCCATGCTACCAGACTCTTTCTTTTTTTGTTAAATCACAGATATTATTTCATTCATTTAAAAGATGATTTCCTTTTTCTCCCCCCCTCCCCGCAATACACTCATATTCAAGTAAAGAGTGTGTGCGGTGGGGATGAAACACAGATTAAAGTTTATAGACCAGTGTTACCCAACGTGGGTGACCCTGTCTCCTGTAGGGCATTGGTGTGATCTTAGTGGGCTCCAGAAGCCAATGTCTATACTTTATTCTGGCTAATGTCCTGCAGTTCAATTGGTGTTTTGTTGTTGTCACCAAGGGGATGCATAATACATATATATGCATATATATGTATTATAGAGGGGGCAGAAGGCCAAATAATTTTGAGAATCTATGCTAAAAGCCCAATATCAGTGCTGAAGAGTCAAAAGTTTTTACTTGCTGAAACACAGTGTAGTCTTAAAAATGATCTGAGTATGGAAAAGATTAATCCCAATATCTTTCAAATGCTGATGTGCGTCATGTGTTATGGCAACCGGCTCAATGGAACATGAAAAGTGCAGGCATAAGATAGTAACTCTAAACCTCTACTAACAATCCCTCCTTCCCCCCCACCCCCTTCCTAGGGGCAAAGATGACAAGCCAGTTAGGAAACAAGGCTTCAATTTCGGTGGCTAGTGTGATTTGTAAGTTGTTTTTCCATGGTGATTATTTTGTCAGGTTAAGCCTTGGCACGCGGAGATTTCTGTGCTGTAAGCCTGCATGCATGGTGAGGCACTCGCTTGTGCTAAATTGGGGCTTGCCGCTCACCAAATGAGAATCTGTTTTTGTTCTAGACGGAGCTCGAAACAAGAAACTGACCCTCTTGGTTAGGTAAAGGACACTCCTGAACATTTGCTTATTACAGCAGTCTCGACACATTAGGGTGGGAGTAAAGCCCACAATTTTGTTTTAAATTAAGTGCTCCTAAAAAGCGTGAGACTAATAGCACCAACCAAAGCCAGTTATTTTCTGGCCAGCGATACAGGATTTTCCCCTCGTCCCTAAGCCAGTAAAATTTAGCATTGCTATGGCAATTTTCCTACTGTTCCAGTTCTTGGATTATGTCTACCCAGCACCAAAATAGCCAGATGGAAAATGAAAACTTCAGCCGATCATGAGGATGCTATTTGCACATGGTATATTATGTAAATAAGACATCAAGATGCTTCATTACATTTTTTCTTTCGTTTTTCCCTTTGAACCACCCATTGGGCAGTAGGTAGGTGCCAATGTCAACTCCACTCATGATAAGGTTTCATGGAGCCACAGCATTCAGGAGGGATCTCAGAGCAAATGTGCCCCTTTATTGCCTGACTTCCTGTCTCCCCTCCCCTTCACTTCTCTCCCCTCCCTTCACTTCCCCTTCTTTGTCAAAACATAATCTCCCAGATTGCAATTTAGATCTCGTTAAATATACCTGCCCTAGGTTTTAAAATTCTACCACTGAATTTACTTACTCTAACTCAACTACTGTCACTCATTTTACTTACTCTAACCCAACTACCATCACCACTTTACTTACTCTAACTCAACTACTATCATTCACTTTACTTACTCTAATTCGAGGACTATCACTCACGTTACTGACTCTAACAGCTTGTTGTTACTGTTGTTGCGTGTGCTTGAGAGGATTCTAACTCATATGAACCTGTGTTAGGCTGTGCTGCCCAGAGAAACAAATCCAGTGATACTCTTCAGTGTTTAAGAAAGAGCTTAAGATCAAGAAGTAATTATATATCAAGAAGGCATTCCAACACGGTTAGTTCATACATCTCTCTTTTAAAGTGATCAGATGTCCTGATTTTTAACAATTTGTCTGCATCCCGCGGTGTTTGAAAATTAAAATAAATATAGTACGATACTATTTTTCCATTCTATGAACATTTTCGTTGCTCCATAAAGACCAAAATTGTAATTAATAACACCCCTCACCCCCAGTCAATGGTGTCCCACTTAAAATCTGGTCACTTTATCTTTACTTTATCTAGCTGTATGTCTGTGATGCAGAATGTTGAATTAGGAAGCAGGAAGATGGCTGCCCACTGGTGCAGAGTCAAGTGGATGGAAAGTTGGTGACAGGATGCTAACATTTCTTAAGGGTCAGCAGCAGAATGCCAGGAAGATGAAGTGGGAGAGAGAGAGAGAGGAGAGAGGACAAAGGAGAAGAGAGAAGAAGGGAGAGAAGACAGATATAACAGATTGTCCTCCTTATAAAAGGGCCATAGCTTCCAAAGAGGTATTATCAGGCTGTGGCCTGATTCACAGGTTAGATTCCACCCTTACACATGCATACAACATGAAGTTGACATAAATCCTCTAACTCCTACACAAAGTTATGTAACACATAATGAAACACTGCTGAGTTCTGGGCCATCCTCACAGTGGCTCTCATTGTTGGAGTTATTTTGTCAATCCATCTGGCTGAGAATTTTTCTTTTGTGCTCACCCTCTACTTTATCACATATGATGCCCTTTTTCAGGAACTAGTCCTCCTTGAGAACCTGTCTAGCGCATGTATGGCAAAATCTCACCATCCCGCCTTCTGGTTATACTGCTTCAAAGACAGATTTGTTCATTCTTTTTGCAATCCATGGTATCATTCAATGTTCTTGGCCAACTCTTAGTTCCAAGGCATTGATTCTTCTTTACTCATCCTTATTCATTGTCTAGTTTTTGCATGATTTCAAATTTAATGTCGTAGGTCAGGCACTTTAGTGTCAATGTGACAGTTGACCAGATAAATATTTACCTGTTTAGGAAAGTCACCTTTCAAAAAGTTAATATGACATTCAAGAATGGGAAACATTTATTTTTATTAATAACTGTATTTTAAGGATTGGGTCAGTTGTTAAAATCCAACCCCACTGCCATCAATTTGACCAGATCATAAAGACTTTGTACGTCAGAGTAGAATGGCCCCTGTAAGTTTCCAAGACCACATATCACTATGGGAGTAGGTTACCTCATCTTTCTCTCTGGTGCTATTGGTTAGGTATATAACAAAGAGCAAAACCTTGCCTCTGCTTTCTCAGTATAAATTCCATCAATGAGACTATATATTATGTAATGCTTATTTGGTGATTCTCCAACAAACCAGATTATTCTTTTTAAATGATTGCTACTTAGTCCTTATAATGTTTTTCTTCCTGATATATAGCATGAAGAACTGTTAAAAAATTTTAGATCTTTGTGTACATACTGAGCAGACCAGTGGCCTCACATTGATCACAATGACACCTGAAATTTGTGTAATCTTTCATCAGTCACTCTAAATATTGTGCATCACATATTTCTTTAAGCATGCAGTTGTATGTGTATGTGCATGTGTGTGAATGTATTTTATCTGTGAATCCACAGGGAGCATATTTAATTTGAAGAAACTGAAGTGGATTCGTTTGTATGGAGAATTCAATCATTTTGTTCTCTGAAATGATACATGATTGTCATCATAGAGTACTGAAGTTTTGTTGTTTCTCTACAACTAATCTCAAGGAATTATCTGTCCATTTTCCATAGGGAATGCAAACATTAATAGTATTAACATTGAAATTATGAACTTCTCTATAAGTTTGAGGGAGATACCTAGGTCAGGACCAGAAATCAGAGATCCATGGATTTAGTCCGACAGGAATGCACAAGTATCTTTTATGAAGAAACATGATTAAAACCACTAAACTGGTGGGAGTGCTTTTTTTTCTGTTTGTTTGTTGGTCTTCCATGATAGTGTTAATTAAAATTTACAGGACTGGAAGCCCTTGGATGAAGTATGTGTTACGATTTAATATTTCTCTCTCAATCGAAGGCATGACATTTCAGTCCGGGGAATGCCCATCTGCCTCCCACCACATGAATGCTAGGGTGGAGAAAGACTTTATATATTACAAAAGGTGAGTTTGTAATTACTCAGGAGACAATGCCAATACTAGATCTCTCTTACTCAAACCCACAGTCTAGCCCTTAGCTTCTTCGAGCTCAGATTCCACTACATCTATGACCAAAACCAAAACCAACCAAAAAATAAACCATTTAGAAAGTAAAAATACATTTCTCCATTTGTGGCTAACATCAGGCAGATTGAATGTTCTGGTGAGTGTGGCTCCCTTGTTGAGAAAAAAGCCACAACTCTTTCTACACAGAGCATTACACTAATGATAAAATCATTAGGCCAATCCTTAATTTTTATGAAACCCCCAAAACATACCATTGAGGGGAGAAAAAAAAACACATCAACACTCCATTGAGTCCTACCAAATACTATACTCTTGATCATCCGTTCCTTTTGTTGTAACTCATTTTCATTTCTATTCCCCACATAATTTTATTAAGAGCATATGTCATATATGCCTTCATTTTTCTGCCCTGAACACACCATAGGTAATAAATATTAAAGTTTTTGAGTAAAACAAGCAAAAATCCCACACACTGTTCATTTTGGGGTTGTCTGGGTTTCTCCAGTCTTCCTTTCTCATCACTTGTATCTCATTGATGTCCTCAACATGATAATATTTAAGTCAAGTGCTCCACAGCTATATCAAACTTCATGCCGAATGCCTAAAGTTAAAGTGTCCTTGAGTTTACATGTTTCCAAAGGGGAATAAGGAAGCCAATCACAAAGTGCTATTGCTTGACCAGGTGAGGAGAGCCATTTCTATTTTGGGGGTGTTAGAAGATGTGAAGCTGGATGTGGAAGATAGCAGAATCAGGACAAAGAACATTATTCTTTAGCTCTGTGGCTTCCAAGTTGTCTCCAGGCAACCACAATACACCCATATTAATATATCAATCCAAATATGTAATTTTAGAACAGCATATAACCTTTAAAGAGAGTTGCAGACAAGGTTTCTGCACCATAGTGACTCATCGTGGTAGCGAGCTTCTTTCCTGGATCCAACCAAGTAACTCTGACTACGTTTGCTTTGCCACGTCCCCTAGAAGCCAGGGTGAGACTCAGCTTCTGCTGTGAACAGAGACTATCAGGTCACCTCGGAAACAGCCATGTGTGGGCTCCTCCTCTCTGCAATGATGACCTTGGCTCACAGAACCCAAATAGAATATGCCCCAACTCATGAAGTCAAGGCACTGTGGTAAACAGAACCTGTGCCAGTCGGGCATGATTTCAACATCTCCTGGCACCTAAAACATGTTTGGGCAGGGGCACACTCATCATGAGCTGTATTTTGGTAGGGATCTTCTGGAAACTCCACCGTGATTCTATCACGGGTCCATTAGCTTCATAGAGACAGCCTCTGGTGCCACCATCAGCCAGTGACTTGTGAAATGACGAAGAAGGCACTGGACCAGTCCCTTTTAAATATGAGCCAGATCAAAATGATCTGGCAGCCACATAGATACCACATGTGAAAGGACAAAGTGAAATAAAGCATTTTTTAATTGCATTGCTATAGGAGTCATGATGACTGGTGTCCAATCCAGAGCATATTTCTTCTGTTAGGGAAGGTGGGGAAGGTACTGACTGTCCCAAGGCAAGGGCTGAGAATGGGCTACTGCAACCCCAGGCTACATTTCTGTAATGTTCCTTCTCACAACTGTGGAATCCACCATATGCTCCAAGTTGTAACCTGCCCTCCTTTCTCCACTCATGCGCACACACAAACACACCACACACACACACACACACACACACACGTGTCCACACCATTGCCTAGCAACCTAGAATCAGGCAACATGCTTTCACCGGTTACATTGATAATCAATATCACAGGGTTCCTAACCATTTTAGCACCTTGCTATGTCATTGAGCATTGTTTAGCAATTTGGGTTCACCATTTTCTCAGAAGGTTACTTGGCATGTCCCACCACCTCAGGTGATTTTGCTCAGAGGTAGATTTATTCGGGAAATCTTCACAAGTCAAAAACAACCCATAAAATGACATAATCTTCAGATCAACATGGTTGTTTTTGGAAAAGGTTGGGAGATGTGAAATTAAGAGCAGATAAAGAGAGTAACCTATTGCTGTCACGCCAATGGTGACTTGTAGTGGCTCTATATGCTAGGCTAGAACTTTCCCATAGGATTTTCAAGGCTGTTGGCTTTATAGAAGCAGTAAAGATCCCTGGTGCTCCATTGGTTAAAGCCATTGGCTGCTAACCTGGAGGTGGGCAGTTCCAAACCACTTGCTGTGTCACAGGATGTAATGTCCATGTGCTTCATAAAACAAAGATTTGAGCCTTAAAAACCCCATGTGGCCATTCTACTCTGGTCAACCTGGTCACTATAAGTCAGTATAGAATGCATGTGTTTTTTGCTTGTTTACTTTTTAAGATAGTATTCTTTTGTAGGATCATTTATCGATATTCCCTGGTTCTAAGACTTGGACAGCCATTTCTATCCAGTGATCACTGTGCATATATATATATATATATATACACATATACATACATATGATGACAAATTATATATTGAATGGCAAGATATATGAGATTTCTCCATATTGTTATGTGCAAGAAACATGAACTTGGAAACTCAGGCCATTTGCCTTGCTTCTCCTTTTGATTCTTAGTTTTTTGTCTTCCGGAAAGCTTTTTCAAGACAATATTGTATCTCAAGGGCCTGATTGATGCTAGCATTAACCAGTGATAAAGGAAACAAATGAAAGATCTTGCAATTAATAAATAGCACCATTTGTTATGAACCAGTGCACTAAGTAATCTGAATCCAGAAACATGGGGAGGATAAGTCCTTAATTATGTGCCCTGTGAGTTCAAGAACACAATCTAGTAAGTGATACAGATCAACTGACTATATCTTTCTTCCCTCCCTCCTCCCTCTTCCCCAAACAAAAGCAAGCAATCAAAACTCCTCTTCCAATAGAAGGTCCTGATAGGTGATATGAATTTCCAAATGGACATGAATTTGTAGAACCAACAGTAGACTGTAATAGCAGTCAGTTCATTGATTAGCTGTTGGACATGAGATGCTATGAGCCTATGCATGTACACTAGTCATGAATGGATTTCATGGATTGTTTGAGTCTTTAATTTTACGCTGTTCTATAAGAAATAGCCATGTTTGCAAAATGAAATCTTTACATTTGGAACTTTTATGGTGAAGGTTTATTGAGTGAGATGAAATCACACTCATTCATAGTATCTTCCAGAGATGAAGTAATAATCACTAACCCACATCTATCAGTTTTGGTAAATTTACCATTCAATTTAAATATAATTTTAATCACAGTCCTAAACTGTATTAAACTTGTTTCTGTCTTAAACACATTCTCTGGAATATGAATATGTTTTCAGTGGGGTCAGTGAACTCTATAATGTTCAAGCAGGAGGAGGGAAAAAAGGAATACTTTGGATGCATTCCTGAGACATTAGTTTGGGAGACAGTTTGGAGAGTCCCCATAACACCCATCTATCTGACCTCAAAACTCAAAAAGTGCATTTCCATCAGTTATTTATGATTCAAAGTTATCCTATGAAACAGGGTAGAATTTCCCCCTGTGGATTTCTGATGCTGTAAATTTTTAAGTTAGTAGAAAGTCTTGTCTTTCTCACTGGGAGCATCTGGTAGTTTTGAACTACTGACCTTGGGGTAACTGGTAACCATTATACTATTTTCCCATTATCCTTCAGGCCTCTAGACATTATTAGCTCAGGATGATCAAGGTTCAGGGATTCCTATCACTTCAGACCAGCTGACTTGACCACTTCAGATTTGGTCATTTACTAGAAAACACTATCCTTGACATTATAGGTTTTGTTCTTATCATAAAAGAATATAACTAACAGATACATAGGATAATGTCTGAGAGGACTCCCAACATTAACCTTGCATACCCCATACAAGGGCCACATCATACACAAATGGACAGTGGAATCTACCACCCACCAGGAAGCCCAAGGAGTCTATCTTGGATTCTTATTGCCTAGACATGATTGATTGATTAATTCCCACCCACTCCTTGAGGAGTATCCTGGTTTCACCTGGTGGTCTTTCCAGGCTGCCTGGCGTCTGTCCAAGAGGCACCTCATAAGGATAAACCCTTAAATATGGTTTAAGCCTCATTAAAGGTGCTTTCATCTGTGAATTAATTCCAAAGTCTCAGAGTTTATCGGTGAGGATCCAGGGACAGAGACCAAGTTTGGGGGGTAAAGTTGGGTGCACTGCCAAGTTCTGCATCCGTGGTGGCACAGAGGGTTAGCTCGTGGCTGCTCACTGAAAATCAATAATTCAAACCCACATAGTGACACCCCAGGAGAAACACCTGGTGATTAGGAGACTCAAGGGGGCAGTTTTACCTGTGCTAAGGTTTACCTGTTCATAAGGATTGTTATGAAGAGGCATTGACTCCAGGACAGTGCACAATAACACATGTTTTTCTTTATGCTTCAAGATTGAATAGACAGTGTGGGTCCTTTAATCACCATTGAGAACTAAAAAGTACGTATCAACAGCATCCCCAGCTCTTCTTTGAAAGTTCTGATCAGCACATCTTTGTGTCTTCATCAAGCCCCTCCTGTTATTGAATGATCCAAAAGATTATCCAAAATTGAGTTTTTTAGATCCAACAGTAAATAATGGATATATGACTCCAGCTTATAATCTGTACCTGAGTTTAAAAAGAATGACAAAAGACAAGAATCACTTATTTTTTACTACTCTAATATTTTGTATATTAGGCATATTATGAAATTAACTATTGGTGATAAATGTGTGCTTTGGCCAGTATCCCCCCCCCCTTTCATAAGCAACTAATTGCACACTAACCACTTGGTGGTCTCTTAGAATTTCATATTCCATCTCCATAAAGTGTGGAAGCTCCAGGCAGTTAAGGATTTTAAGTCTTGGATGCTTGTAAAATAGAAATGTTTAATCATTTACATTTTGTGAATGATCAAAGATCTTTGGTTCAGACAATTTGTGTGTGTGTGTGTGTGTGCGTGTGTGCGTGGTGAGTCTAGCAAAAATCCTTTTGCTGAACTTCAGGGAGCTGCTTTCTCTGCTTCAAAAAGTACTTCTGACAGCCATGCATTCTGAATTAGGCTGTTTATTTTCTTTCTCTCATTAAACGGTGCTCAGAATACCAGCTATTATTAATTGCTAGTATAATTATGGATAAATCTTAATGATCTCACCCTCCAATCTACCTTATTTTCTTCCACTCCCTTTAGATGGGTTAATCAGCTGGTTATAATTGCCTTAAGCTGTGTTTACTAAAGAAGCAAAGGCTCTGAAAACAAAGTTCAAATGAGTTCGAACAGTCGCTGACTGCACTCTCCCAGAGGTTCTGCGTGGAGCAACAAATTCGAGCTTCTGAGAAGAGACATGAAGTGGTAAACAAACTGGTTTGCATCTCATTTAGCCTTTCACTTTGTTTTGTTCATATTTTCCCGAAAAAGGGTCCTTGGCTCCATGCACATCTATTATCATCCATTAAAGTTGGTGTCACACAAAAATAAAAAAAACATCTGAAGGAGGAGACCCTGCTGGCTCCACCTGGAGTGAAGAACATGCAGTCTTATGTGTAAAACGCGTCCTCCTTCTCTTTGTGTTTTGGCTTTGTGGCTCATCCAGCTGGCCCAGGGATTGGCTTGCAGTTTGATGAAGTCCACAGAACTCCCTGGTAGATTGTAGTGTAGAAAGAGTGAGAGTGGACTCAGAGATCAATGGCTACTGCTGGGATCCATGCAGGTGAACACTCATCTGCAAGAAGTACTGCTTTTCCTCTCGTTTGTCTCAAGATAGCAATAGCCACAAGTATTTGGGCTCTCTCATTCCAATGCCCAGTTGAACGGCGAGGAGGAACGGTTCATTTCCCCAGTGGTTTTCAGGTGGAAGTCAGCTTGCTCAGTGCAAAGAGAGAGAGATTCTCAGTGTGGAGCTGGTTGGGGGCTAGACAAGATCTGACTTGTTACTGTGGTTTTCTTTATGGAGAAGGACAAGAACACAGTTGTGAAGATCCATAAGGACATATCAGCCAAGCAAATAACATTTGGAAGCACACTATTTGGACTTTATGATAATATTAAAGGTATCACATGGATGCAAATATTAACATGTATGTATATATGTGTGTATGTGTGTATATATACATACACACATATATCATGATTTCAAATGTGTGTTACATCCTAAACACTGAATTTAGCTGTCAGAATTTGGTGTCTATTAAACAAAAAGTGAACAAACAAAACATCTCACTGCTATTTGTTGGATTCTGACCCACATCAACTCTGTATCAAACTGACTGCCATTGAATCGATGCTGACACATAGTGACCCTATAGGACGGGCTAGAACTGTCCAGATGGGACTCCAAGATTTTAACTCTTTACTAAATAGAAAGCCTTGACTTTCTCCTTCGAGGAAAATGATGGCTGCAAACTGCTAACCTCGAAACTAGCAGCTGAGCGCATAGCACTACATTGCCAGGGCTCCCAAGCAACTCAATAGAGGAAATCATAGAATTTTTTCCCTTTGACTTTCAGAGATTGTGACTCTTTCTGGGAGCAGAGAGTCTCATTTGTCATCCATGGAGTAATAGGTCCGGGCTGCAGACTCACTATGCTACCACCGATCATGAGTTCTTAGTTTCATGATAATCTCCTTTTCTCACTACATCTTCATGTCACATTTGTCTTGTTGTCCATGTCCCTCTTTTGCTAGAGGAGAGGCAAGAATGTAAGTACAATAAACTGACCATATTTCTATTTTATAGAACACATTCACCATGTGCAGCCTTAGCAAAAGTAACAAACAATTTACCTAGATATCAGACCAGT
Source organism: Nesogale talazaci (assembly GCA_004026705.1). Lineage (NCBI taxonomy): Eukaryota > Metazoa > Chordata > Mammalia > Afrosoricida > Tenrecidae > Nesogale > Nesogale talazaci. The sequence continues at coordinate 30,150 of PVJH01007925.1, read as the reverse complement.
ACCTCTCTTTTCAAAGGCCAAAGGACTTGGGTAGACACCAAGAGTGGGAGTTATGCTTGAATGTAATCCTTTTTCTCCACTCTAATCAGCATGGTTTCAAAAGGATAGAGTGTAGGCTAAAAATATGCAACTCTATTAATAGGAGCCTATTGACTACATTATGATCTCTGGTGGCTTTTGACTACACTTAGAAATTCACGGATGCCAAGAGAGTTCCCCAGAATCCCACAGCATGTTGCAACAGAAAATAATCACCCATATTCCATGAGCCATATGAGCCCTACACCTAACTGCTATAGCTAGCTGGACTTGCATCATATCACTGAAGAGGAGATTAATTATATAAAAACATTTATTAGTTTATGTACTGGCTTGTTTGTTCACTGATATCACATAATTTGAAAAATATACGAGTCTATAAATGATACAGTAGAAACTGTTAAGTAAATCCTGGAATACTTTTTTAAAATTATCATTTATCTAGCACATAATATGACTTAATTTGTCTGGAAATAAAAGTTCAGATAAGTATTAGAGTCCTGTAATTACTGTTGTTGTTCATTGCTGTTCAGTAGCTTCCTATTCATAACAACTCCATGCACATCCTCACAATTGCTGTTTGTTTGAGCCAACGATTGTCAAGCCAGCTTTCCCACTTTTTTCTGACCAAGCACAATGTCTTTTTCCATGGACTTATATCTCCTGATAGCATGCTAAATGCACATGAGACAGAGTATTGGCATCCTTCCTTCTAAAGAACATTCTGGCTGTACTTATTTCAAAATATATTTGTTAGCTCTTTCTTGTAGCCCATGGACCTGTCCTAATTACTTAGCCCAGGTGAACACTGCATTACTGGAAAATGGACAAAAATTTCTCAATTGTTGTATAGCAAAGGTAGTCTATATGGTGCAGTCCAAGAAGTGTTTTATTGCATTGTATATAGATAGGGTCACTATGAGTTGGAATAGCCTAGATGAACCATAAGAGAACTACATCTAATCGTATTTTTTTAACATATATTTTGGGAGGCATCACTGCTCTCCGGTGGTGGGAGTAGGAGGCCCAGCCCCACTGCTGGAATTGAACCTCCGTCCCAGTGGGCCGCAGTCCTGCGCACAACCACTATGCCACCGGGGCTCAGCCCCTCTAATCATGTTGTTGATTCCTTACTATTCTCACTGCTGTTAGATGCCTTTGAATGGGCTGCACCTCATGAATACTTTCATGTAGAGCAGAAGAAAATATTACCCAGTCAAATGCTATAGTCATGTCCGGGGTATGTGGAAATCCATTTCTATGGTGATTATATCAAGACAATCATGTATTGTATAGGATACAATCATCTACAACATAATACATATATTGTAGATGTATCAATACATCTCCACCCATGTCCTTTCCTCTCGATTGATCTGTCCTGATGACATGTTCGAAGGAAACAAAGTCTTACCATCCTCATTTATAAGAATTTTGGTTGCTTGGAGAAGTTTATTAGTGTGAAAATGTGATTGATATATAGTTTATGTACTATTAAAATAATATTTTAACTTATATGGAAAACCAAATCAATGTCCCCACAAAACAAATCTAAACATAGGTATTGATATGATTTTATATGTTTTTATTTCTTCTTCATAGTTTGCCAATGGAATCAACTCATCAATAACACCTTTAAAGATTGTGGTAAAGTTTTCTGAGCATACTGACTTCATCAACATTCTCAGATATGTTCATACTAATAGACTTACAGTTTGAGAGTCATTAAAAATATGGATGCCCAATCTCACTAAGCCCTGCATCTATTCATTATTAGAGTTCTCCCCGAGTCTCAGCCAATTTGGAGGATCCAAAGAAAAAGTGCTAACAGAGCTCATTCTCCCGATATGGGCACAATTTAGGAAAAACCATCCAGGGAACTACAAAGTTCCCTGAAGGTCAAAGAGTCCAGAAGTAAAGTCATTCCTGGAAGCCAAAGAGAGTCATACAACAGAGAGGTCCTTTTCCTGCAGATAAGGGCTGCGACCATCCAAGGCTGCCAGAAAAGAGAATGTTGGGAAGATGAATGTTTTATCCTCACTTTCTTCTCACTTTCTCATTTCTGGTCAGCACCTTCTATTGGTTAACTAGAACCGGAAGCCAGATGTCAAGGAGGCCATCCCTACAAATGTCATGTGTCAGCCTCCTAGGCCATAAAGTAGCACCTTAGAGACAGGAATCAGTTCCAGATAAGTAAACAAAGGTTATAGAGGACACAAGGATATGTCTCCCTGAATTATTAGGGTCTGCTGCCTCACATGGGCTGCAGCCTCTTGGAGAAGATCTGGATAATTCCTTTGAAATTAAATTTCCACCGATTACTTTGGATGGTTGTTACATATGTTGATAATGACCGAAAGGCGAGGGGGGGGGGGGAGAGAAAACTCTGCTGTCATAGAGCTTTGCTAGCACTGTGAGACATTTTAAACATGTTTTCAATTCATGTCTACTATGTGAAATGTAGTTCTATCAAATAAGGGGCACATCCTCTTTAGAAAATATTTCTGTGTGATAGAGCTCAGTTTGCAACTACACCTCACATAAAGTCTTGTTCAACTTTCTGTTACCTACCTGACCTTAAGTTAGTTTTTTCTCATATGAAAAATTCTGTTGAGTGCCTGACCTTAAGTTAGTTTGCTAACATGGAAAAACATGTTAACTTGCTAACATGAACAAAACAGCTATCACACCAATCACCTTCCATTTTCCCCACAGAAGCTCTGAGAGGATTAAATGAGATGAAACAGCAATTAATAAAGCATTCTTAGAGGTGGTCCAATTGGTTCCAGCTGAGAGTGACCCAAAGTATTACAGAACATAATCCAGGTCAATCCTGCTTTATCTTCATAATCTTTGCTATATGGTTGCATCCACCATGACAGTTCATCTCATTAAGGATATTCCTTTTTCTTCACAGACCACACTGCTTTACTAAGCCTGATAGTCTTTTCCAGGAACTGATACGTCCTAATTATGTGTGCATAGTAAACAAGACAAACCTGTCATTGCCAATTATTTTTTTCAAACCAGGTCTACCTATTTTGTGGCAGTCTGTTTATGCTCAATATTTTTTGCAAACACCCTATTTCTAAGGCATCAATTCCCCAGTCTTCTTTATTTGTTGTCTAGCTTTCATATGCTTATGAGGCTGAGGTAGTGAAAAATGCAAATGATTGAGTAAGGTCCACTGTATTCTTCACAATGACATCTTTGCTCAATAACACTTTAAATAATTCTATTGCAGCAGATTTTCCCGATGCAATACATAACTTCAGCTAGCAACTCCTGCTCCCTGGGGCAATGATTATGGATTCAAATAAAATCAATCCTTGACAACTTCAGTTTTATTTTTTCTATATAAACTGTAAAGTCCAAAAAATGCCACAAAGTGGGTAAACTAGCCATTTTTAGTTAAAAAAAAATTAGACCTCAACCCATAGAAAGAAGGATGACTTGCCTCAGTCTTTTTACTTGGCTTGACTTCCTTTAATGAAATTTCAATATATGAACTAAAAACAAATGAGGTAAAGACAGGACCTCCTGCTGTGGCACATTTTCCAAAGTCCCAATTGTCAAATATGATAATAAGTTATTAATCAATCTTTGTTTATTTTAGGAGGGTAGCTATTCTCCATGGGGTTTGTTCAGACCACGCAGGGAAAACCCTTCAGAACTTCCCAGATGAAGGCTGCACACACACATAATAGCCAGTATTTGTGGAGTTTCCCTCTTGGCAAGCTAAAAATTCCCCCTGGCTTGGGAGAGCATGGAGTCTTTGGTGAAGATGTCAACAGTGATTTATTATAAGCTGAGTTAATTCTCCCTCAATTTAAAGGCCTTGCATACAACATAATCACTTCCCCAACCCCCACCTCCAGAGAGAACTGCTATTCCCCAGTCCTCAATACGGCTTCATCCAGACACTGGCCATGGTGAACTTTCAGCTGTTTTCTTTGGAAATTTTGTTGTAGGGGATGAGGCATACAGTATAATTAGCCAAATATGGTCTTTGCCCAAGAAAAGCTATATATATATATATACATATGTATATATGAAATATTGAAATATATTTAGTCCCTATTTCAGATGATGATAGATAGATAAATGATAGATAGATAGATATGTATAGGGTACTTGTGTTCTGAGTACGAATGTGATTAAAACTTTTGTGTGGTTTTATATAATATAGGAGAACTTCTAGTTAGTAACCTAGGGACAGTCAAATAGACTGTTGTAATTGGGGATAAAATGGGCTTTTTGTGCTTTGTTCATAAACTGAATAGAGGAAGACAGAGTCTGGAGAGTTTTGAGAAGTGAATCCAAAAGAAGCCACAGCATGTGAAACACTATAAGAACCACATGATACTATCAATAGATGCGGAAAAAAACATTCAACAATACTCAAAACTAATTCCTGTTTAAGACACTTGAGAAGAAAGGAATGGAAGAAAAATTCCTCAAGACAATACAAGCTATATATGAAAAACCAACAGCCAATGTGGCAGTCAATGGAGAAAAGACAAACACAATCCCACTAAAAAAGGGCATCAGACAAGGATGTCTCTTATCCCCATTCTTATTTAATATCGTACTGGAAGTTTTAGCTACCAGCATAAGGCAAAGAAAAGACATCAGAAGTATTCACCTGGGGAAGGAAGAGGTGAAACGCTCATTATTTGCAGGTGATATGACTTTATATATGGAAAATTCCAAAAAACTCCACAAGGGGAGTATTGGAAGCAATAGAGGAGTATGGCAGAGTGGTAGTATACGAGATCAACAATCAGAAGTCTATTGGACTGCTATGCACATCAGAAAAGACCACAGAAGAAGAGATAAAAAAGTGGTACCCTTCACAAGAACCAAGTACAAATTGAAATATCTCGGGATATACCTGACTAAAGAACAAAAGATCTTTATGAGGACAATTACAGAAACTATTACAGGAAACCAAGAGTAACTTCAACAAATGGAAGAATATCCCATGCTTATGGATTAGAAGACTCAATATAGTAAAGATGACAGTTCTACCCAAGGCATTGTATAAGTTCTGATGCAATTCTGATACAATTACCCTCATCTTTCTTCAAAGAAATGGAAAAATGATTACGAACTTCATATGGAGAGGGAAGAAACCCAGGATTAGCAGAAAACTCCTAAAGAAGAAGGACACAGTGGGAGGGCTTGCTTTACCTGACTGTAGCACAGATTATGTAGCCACAATGGTCAAAACAGCATGGTATTGGCATAATGACAGAAACTCAGACCAAAGGAAAAGAACTGAAAACCCAGAAATAAAATTGTCAGCATACAGACAACTGATCTTTGATATGAGCCCCCAAAATACCAAATGGGAACCAGATGCCCTCTTCAATAAGTGGTGCCAGAAAAATGGGTGTCTACCTAGAGAAAAATGAAGCAAGACCCTTACTTCACTCCATGCACAAAAACAAACTCAAGGTGGATCACAGACCTCAAAGTAAAATCCCAAAGTATTAGGCCCATCAATGAGGGGATTTCAACTGACCTGAGAATTTGGGCACGGGGAATACATAGGCTATCAGAAATAGGGAAGGACACAAACATGGAGGAGACACAAATTGACAAGTGGGATATACTGAAGATAAAAACCTGTGTACTTCAAAAAAATTCACCAAGAGAGTAATAACAGAGTCCATAGATTGGGAAAACATCTTTAGGAATAACACATCAGACAAAGGCCTTATTACTAAAATCTACAATACCTTGATAGCTTCAAAAAACAAACAAACAAACAAACAAAAAACTGTCCACTGAGGAGTTGGGCAAAAGATCTGAACAGAAATTTCACAGAGGTAGAAATCTGAATGGTCAATAAACACATGAGAAAATGTTTCTGATCATTAGCCATAAGGGAAATGTAAATCAAAACAACAAGATACCGCCTAACACCCTCAAAGATAGCCCAATTCAAAAAATCCGAAAGCAACAAGTGTTGGAGGGACTGTGAGGAGAAAGGAACTCTTATCCACTGCTGATGGACCTGTAGGTATATAAGCCACTATGGAAATTGATTTAATGATATCTAAAACATGAAAATTGAGCTACTATATGAAACAGCAATCCCCCTACTGGACATATATCTAGAAGAAGCAAGAAACAAACCACGGCCAGACATCTGTGCTCCCATGTTCATCCCAGCACAGTTGGAAACAACCCAAATTTCCATCAACTGATGAATCGATTAAAAAGCTGTGGTATATACATATAATGGAGTACTATGCATCACTGAAAAGGAGTGATGAAAACATGAAGCATATGGCTACATGGGAAGAACTGAAGGAAATTATGCTAAGTGAAGAAAACCAAGTGCAAAAGGACATGTACAACATGAGTCTGCTGAGATAAGCTTTAAAAATGCAAAAGGGGCATACAACAAAAGCTACTGTATACAGAAATTCCTAGGGGGAGGCCCAGGTAGTATGGCAAGGAGCAGACCAAATTCAGGGCTACATTTGGTAGCCAACTGAAGGGGGGAGAGAGATGTCAGTGTGTAGAGGGGAGGATGGGGTACTAACCCACCCAGAGGGAGCATATTTTTTATGTCTCCACAGGGAAAGAGGGGCCAAACTTAAACCTGCTGTTCCAGGATGTGAATGTAGTCTGACAACATGGTACAGGGAGCCAGTGGAGGGATCTGAGGAACCAACCCCAATCCCAACTAAGTGGACAGTCACCTCTCCTGCCAGGGGAGTTTCTTTGGAAGACAGCACTGAAGCTGCAGCTAGTGGAGAGGGACATGCCCAACCAGAGCACATGAGAACAAATGAAGGGGGAGGAAGAGAGAGTAAAGTACATCCTGACCCACTGAGCCTTGAAGATGATATCTCCACTCAGAATAGCCAATGCAGAGAGGGCCACATGGCTGGCCCCACTATGAAACACAACATCCCTCACTGACCCAATGCCTTACAGGAACAACAATGGAGAAACAGGGTGGGGATTGTAGCCTGTCTGACTCCACCACACTAAGACAAAACAGAAAGTTGAGGGTACCTTCTCCCATAAAGAGAGCCTCAGAAACCCTACATGAGGTAGCTATGAGTAGGCATCAACTCCCTGCTTGTGAGTTTGTTTTTATTTATTATTTTAATCTATATGGAAGCAAAGAGGTTTTCAGGTATAAACCTGAATATATAAGGTATAAATATATAAGGTATAAAAGGTTTTCAGGTTTTCATGGGTAAAATTTTATATCCTGCTAATATATGCAAGTTATAATGCTATTGGTGATCCAAGTCTTCAGATTATTTATTATTACATCACCACAACAACATAAGCAAACAGCTATTGTTGGGTTGATTTGAACTCTTGAGAACCCTTGTATTAGAGAGTAGAATATATGTACTCCATAGACTTTTCAATGACTATGATCTTCGGGAAGTAGATCACTGAGTCTTTTCTTTGAAGTTACTCTGCAGGGATCTAAAGTCAGTTCCTGACTCAAAGACTATTGTGCATCAATGGAATCCAATTACAAGTGTACCACAATAAGACAGGATGTCTGTGATGCTCACCTGCTTGGCACAATCACAGAAGACAAAATGGGAACATATGCTAATGTAGTGAAGAAAGCTAATGGTGCCTGGCTATTAAAAAATATAGCATCTGGGGTCTTAAAGACATGAGGTTAAACAAGTAGTCATCTAGCAGAGAAGCAACAAAGCCCACATGGAAGTAGTTCATCAACCTATGTGATCACAAGATGTTGACAGGATTAGGTATCAGACTCAAAACAAACAATTATTTTGATGCAAAGGAAAGGGGTCATAATGGAGATCCAAAGCTTATCTGTAGACAGTTGGGTATCCCTGTTCAGAAGGGTCACAAAGAAGGAATGAACCAGGCAGGGTGCAGTATAGAACTGATGAAACACACAACATTCCTCTATTTCAGCGGTTCTTAACCTTCCTAACGCCACATCCTTTAATATAGTTCTTCATGTTGTGGTGGCCATCCCAACCATAAAATTCTTTTCATTGTTACTTTATAACTGTAATTTTGCTACTATTATGAGTTGGACAATTCCTGTGAAAGGGTTGTTAAACTCCCAAGGGGATCACGACCTACAGGTTGAGAACCTCTGCTCTTGCTTATTAATGCTTCTTTCCCCCTTATCACAACCCTAGTGTTATCTTACAAATATAGCTAGATCAGAGAATGTTCACTGGTACAGATAAGAACTCTCAACATACAGAATCCAGGACAGGTAAACCCCTCACGACCAATAATGAGAGTAGTGATACCATGAAGATGAGGGAATGTAGACAACAGTGTCAAATAAGAAAATAAAAATAATTCATAAATTATTAAGGGTTTACAAGGGTGGGAGTGGGGAAAGAGGAGCTAATATCAAGGAAAGGAAGAAAGAAGAAAGAAAATTTTTTGGAAAAGATGATGGCAACATATGTACAAATGTGCCTGATACAATTGATGTATGGATTGTTGTAAGAGCTGTAAGAATCCCCCAATAAAATAGTACATTAAAATTTTAAAAAGAAAAAACAAGATGTGATTAATGTATTTCAACTACAGAATAATTAAATATATGTGGCCTTAAATAATGAGCAAAAGGACAATATCTTTTTAAAATTTTTATTTTTGTACATTTCTAGAGTAATCAGGTGAATTGAATATATAGTTGGACTATTGTAGACTAAAGAAAGCTAATCATATTCCTCCATGGTCTTAGTCTTTTCTCCAAAGAGTTGCTTTAGGGGACACTAGAACCTAGTGATCACCATAAGAGAGAAATTTCACAACCTATATCAAAACAGATTAGTCATTCTTTGAGTGTAATAAAACTACCTCCAGGTTTCTTGCACCAAGAGTCAACATGATGCTTTGTCCATCATGATGTTTTTAGCATCTACTACTTTTAGCATACCGTAAGTGCTCAATAAATATTTGTTGAATTGATATATGAAATGAATGCATATATAATGCCAATTTTGTGTTTGTTTGTCTTTAATAGTTTGCAGTCTAAATGTTGATTGACATAGGATAAGAGTTATAGAAGAATGTAAAAATAAATTTTCCATGTTGAAGACTTTTTCATTTTGTGGCTTTGCAAGAGTGAAATGTGGAATGATGAATGTTGGCATTCCAGTACTTAATTTCTCTCTTTTGTTCAAACTTTGCAGTTAAGGTTGATTCAAAATTACACCAAAAGATGGAAATGTTCAAAGATGATGACAGTGTGTGTACCTACTCCCTCATCTCCTAAGAGATGTTTATCCTAATCTATAACAATAAGGAAATGAGACATAACAGTTAAATTATAATGATGGCAACACAATTGTTTGGGCCACTACCACTTAACTGAAGATGAAGGAGTGATATGAGTCAGCGGTGGGTTGGGGTGCTACTCAAGGAATACATGTGTATGAGACAGATAATTAGGATAATGGAAAAGTGACCATACTATGTAAAATCCATGCCCTCTGTACATTGGGAACTTGACTGAAGTTCTTTAAGCAAAGAGGGTCACAGGGTAGTTGAGTGAAATTTGATGTTTTGCTTAGTTGTCTCTGACATATTTACTTTAGTAGAGGGCTATGGAAAGGTTGAATCAATAAACACTTTCTTTTCTGTCAGCCAACTTAACAACGATATTAGTAGTCATGTTTATAATGAAAGTGGTCCTTCTCTGAGAATGGAGGTAGTTCTTGTCTTCTTGGAAAAATGAGATCCCAGATGCATAGCTCTACTAACTGGTCCCTACCCAGAGCCATTGCTTCTTCTTATTTTATTCTACACAAGATTTTGGATCACTGGTCAATGAAAATTTGCATAGCAAAAATGTTTTCTACTCTCTATTGTCATGGTGAATAAGAATTGTCTGAGTGATTGATGGCTGCCGTCTCCTGATATATTCATTGGGATAAAATAAATCATGATGATTTGTGTGGTATTCACATAAATCTGAACATACTACTAGATTGTTTACCATAATTTTTCCATATCAGATTCCTTAATAAAGGAACAAAATGTAATTATTTAATGTAGCACTCTCTTGTCATGTGCCTGCAGTAAATTAAAAGCACTCTGCAATAAAACACTAGGAAATTGTACACCTAGAAATAGTTACAGAAGGGAAAATCCAAGAGAAACAATGGCAAATTCTCTACAAATGCAACTATTTGCAATGAAGAGCATTGGGGCAAATGAAGAGGATTTTTAGATACCTCACTTTCCTATTCTCCCAGATCTACCTGACCTATGACACTGGTTGGATTCCCGTTCAGGAAAAGCTTGAAATGCTCATAGTCTTTTTTTTTTTTTTGTAGCAGGACTTCTGCTGTAATGCACACAAATAACAAAACCACTAACAAGGAAATGGATAACAATATGATTGTATGGTGTTTGTCATTTGTTATGAAAGAACTTTCCTCCTTTCATAGTGTTGATATTCAGTCACCGTTATCAGCTGGGAGAGTTCAGTTTTCTATGGACAAAAACCTTGAGACATGTCCTTGGACCTCGTCCAGTTCCACTATAATATGCTGTTTATTTTCTGTCTCCTCTTGTTTTCCTGGCTGGGGACCCACTGTATGCAGGTGCACCTCGAGTGCTATAGATTTTCACTGTTCCTGAAGCAAAAGGAAATCATGGGGAAGACCCCACTGAATTGGACAAGACCCAAGGCAAGTGGGGAGGCTGGGTCATAAGACCCCGATTACCACGGCCAATGAACCAGATTCTGTGACAGGATCCCTCCCATACTCTGGAGTCAAATGACAATGGCAGTGAAGGGAGGAGACCTGGGGTAGCCATGCTAGAATAAGAGACAAGTGATGCAGACTATGCAGACCACCTAGCACCTATGCCAAACCTGGCCCAGATACCTGGGCTAGTGCCATCAGAGAAGTAGACAATCATGATCATGCATAACACATTTGAAACTATATATGAATGCACTAGGAGTGGAGAATTTTCCATTTTCCCCTAAAATATTCTTTGTAAACAAGAGATATGCCCAAGATAATTCTGTTGTAATGTTTACATTTATTTTTATTATGCTTATGTGTATATTTTAATCCAGGGAGTCTTTGTTTGGTGGCATAGTGGTTACATATTGAGTTGTCATCCACAAGGTCAGAAGTTTGAAACCACCAGCTGCCCTTTGGGAGAAAAACAGGGCTTTTCACTATTGAAAAGAGATACAGTCTCAGAAACACACAGGAGGGTCATTATCAGTTGGCCTCGACTCTTTGACCTTGAGTTTGAGGTTACTTTTTATCTGAGTTTTTCACCTCCCTGCTCTCTTTTCTCCACATCTCTTAATGAATAAAGATTGCATTTAAAAGACCTTTTAGAAGTGAAGGGACTTGACCTACAGATTGGTTAGAAAATGCTTCATAATATAAGCATTGTTAAAATCATAATTTATTTATTTTGTGCTGAAGGGTTGCACAACAAATTAAGTCCCCACTTTTTCATGTTTATCCATAGTATTCACTTATACATTAAATATTGGCTATAAAATATACATTGGTTGTATTTTTCACATGAGGTCAATACTCTAATGATTTCTGTTTTTTCAGTGTCCATTACCTAGTTTCCCTACTTCCCATTAAACTCTCATCTTTGTTTTAAGGTACTTGTTGGTGTATGGTCTCATTTAACTGTTTTATACTTCTAAATATATTACCTCCCAAAAAGCTGATACTGGGGGCTGAGCCCCGGTGGCGTAGTGGTTGTGCATGGGACTGTGACCCACTGGGATGGAGGTTCAATTCCAGCTCCACAGGAGCAAAGGCTGGGCCTCCTACTCCCACCACCAGAGGGCAGTGATGCCCCAAAACAAAATAAAAACAAAAACAAAAGGCTGATACTGTTACCACTAATATGGAAAAGGGAGAGATAAAAACCCTAGATCTAGAAATGGTTGAGCTTACACTTAATCATAAGCCCTAACCTATTTATCCTCATAAAAGTAATCACTGAAGATATGGTTGCTTTAGCAAGGTGTAATGAAGAAAGTGAAGGCTGCCCAGCTTACAGAAAGAATATTGTCTGGGATCTTACAAGTTTGTCTTAAAACATCCAGCCAAGCCCACATGGAAGTTGTACACCAACTAACTTTGTAGTGATCCAAAGATTGTGAATAATAAAATCAAAGATCAGAGAAGGGAATTGTAGAGCTTAATTTCTAAGTAGCTTGAAGAAGGATATGAATGACAGTGGAAGGCAAAATTTGTTTACAGAGTATGCATGAGGTTCAGATTGCCTTTGAATTCCTTTACATCATTGACCAAGGAGGTTTAACTACCCTTGCTCTCAGAGTGCATCACAAAGTGAAGCAATGGTGCAGTTAGGCTAAATTTTAACATCATATCATTTGTTTTCACTTCTGACCCATTTTTAATGTTTCATTTCCATGAGTTTCTGTTTTCTTATGAAGTTTTATGCTTTATTTTGTTAATAAACAAATTATGTGATTGGTTTATTTATTTTTGATATGATTCTATTTACGTATGATTCAGGATAGGTAAATCTACAGCAAGAAGTAACTAAAACAAAGAGTTTCCTATGATTAGAGCAGAGGAGTTTGGTGGGCCACAGGGAGCTAATAGTGTACAATAATGAAAAAAATTCTAAAATTGATTATGGGGAGCCCAACTATTTTTAATATGTTAGACCACTGTATTGCAAGATACTGGAATTATATGTCAATAAATTTTAAAAAATAAAGTGAAAAAAACTCAGGTACTAGCTAAACAGGGCCACATTCTATTGCCATTTAAAACAATGAGGTAGAAGAAAAAATAATGATATAGGGGTGAGAGGGTGAGATCACAATCTATTTTAATCTAGTATGTACTTGTGTGATTTGGGGGAAATATATGGATCAAAGTATTAATTGAATCCCATTTCCACATGATTTGAGAAGATGGTAGACTGTCAGTCATTAGGTCAAGTGGTGAAGGGAACTTTCAGAAGCAGAGGGGATGCTTGCCAGGAAAGGTTGATTAGACATTGTATGTACTGAAACTTGAATGTAGATGTAAAGTTATCACACTCATCGCATATTTTAAAGATGAGAGGCACAAAGAAACCACAATTTAAATTCCACACAGCTGACTCGTAAACCACACATATCTCCTGAGATAACAAGAGTGGCCTTTTCTACTTCATTTAACTGATATTTTTAAATTACCAGACGATTTACCCTCTATTTCCCTATCCACTTGCTTTTTTATCTTCAATATCCAACTGGTACTTAAGAGCGACAATTCATTACCAGCCCACTAAGATTAAGAACTATTCCATCTACAGCATTATTTATGTAGCATATGTATATGTATATGTATATTCAAGGAGGTACCAGCCTCCCAAAAACAAACAAATGGATGTGATGTAAAGGGGATGGTGCATTTGGACTTCACTCCAACAGGTCAGATTCTTTTTATTAAAGACCTGATTTGTAGCAGACATGGGGCTGGTTTTACCACCACAACAGTGCACCTGTCATTTCAGTGTGCCAGTTTTTTTGGCACACACAAAAAAAGCATGTCTTTCTTACCCCACATATCTTATTCACCTGACCTCATTTCATGTAGCTCCTCTTTGTTTCCATGAATGAAGAAGTTGATGCTTTAGAAGAGGTGATGAAAAAAAATTAAGGAGATACTGTCAGTCATCCAAACAGTTGAGTTTAAAAATATTTCCAAGAAGGAATCACAGATTTGACAAATGTATTAAGTGTAACGGAGAGTACTTTGAATGTTATAAGGTTATTTTGTAAAAGCAAAAATTAAATACATACTGGTAGTTTGAAAAAATCTGGGGTGTTTTTTTTTGGAGGGGAGGTATGTGTGTATGTGTGTGTGTACTATCCAGGAGACTTCATCCATAAGTATATTTCATACATTCAGATTTGTTTTTATTTCATAGTTCAAGATTTCACACTTACCAGATGAAAGAGGGTGAGGTGTTCAAAAGTAGACTGAATCTAACAGCAAATATCTAATGGTTACTTCGTGAATGGAAGGGCAGGGTTCAATGCATTCAGTTGAGAATAGTTTACCAAGTCCTTAATCTTAAGCTTTCTTTTCCTGTTCTATTTTGGTGAATGGTGCATCAGAGAGTTGCTAGGTATATCCTATCAATTATTGCCTGTATTCTACTGAAAAGTTCTTGAAAACTTCCTTGTTATGCATCAGTTAGATAGCACTGTTTGCTTTTGCAAATAATTTGACATTTTGAGTTGTCTAGCAGACTGCAAAGTTTGTCTTCCACATACAATTTCTCTAAGTGTCAATTTCCATATGGTCCATGTCTGCCCCTTTCTCAAACTATAGGTCAAATTCAAATATCTATCTGGCTACACTTGCTGTTTCTGCAAAGCATTGGCCTATCAGGGTTTCTCCCCATGACCACCAGACTTGATATTCTGCAAAGGAACTAGCCATGCCAGTGGTGTCTGAAGACTCCACAAACATGATTTAATTACTTCCATTTCCAAATTCCTATAGCACAATAAAATATCTTATAGGAGCTTATTTGATATGCTGACATGGCTGACTTTTGTAAATGGAAAATAAGAGGTTGTTACGGGGATTGTCTCCCAGTCTGCATACATGATGTTTCTAGAAACATCTCGGGGTCCTTTTTTGGTATTATTGTTGTTGGTTGTGTGACGATTTTTTTAAAGGTGATTTCTTTCTGATATTACACTGAAAGTAAATTTATTTAGAAAAGGGCATAATACAATAAATCTAAATTTATTTCATTGAAAAATGAGAATAGGGGAATACCTTCCTAAAATTTAGAGAAATAGGGCTGAGCCCCAGTGGTGTAATGGTTGTGCGCGGGACTGTGGCCCACTGGGATGGAGGTTCAATTCCAACTCCATGGAGCAAAGGCTGGGCCTCCAACTCCCACCACCAGTGGGCAGTGATGCCCCCCCCAAAAAAATTAGAGAAATAAAAAGGATTATTTGGCTGATCTACTTTTTCCTTTAGATCAGCCAATAGGCAGGTATTGTTTTATTAGATATCAAGATTAGTTGGCTGAGGAGAAAAGATTACAATAGTTAAGGATTTCATTTTGCTTGGATCCACCATGAAAGCTCAAAGAAGCAACAGTCAAGAAATGAAACAGCACATTGTAACAAGTGAATCTGCTACCCAAGTCTTCTTGACAATGTGGCAAAGCAAGGGGTTACTTTGAGTGCACATGTGTGCCTGACTCAAGTCATGGCATTTGCAATTGTCTTTATGTGCATTGGACATTAAATAAGAATGCTGGACATTTAATATGATTGATCTAAAACAATTGATGTATTTAAATTATGGGACTGGTTTAAAAAATCTTGAAAGTGCTAAGGACTGCTAAAAGAACAAATAAATCTGTCTTGGGAGAAGTTCAGTCAGGATACTCCTGAGAGTCAAGGATGTTGAGACTTTTTGTCACGGATTTTGGACATGTTGTCAGAAGAGACCAGTCTCTGGAGAACATTGTATTTGGTAAAATATCAGGACAGTGAAAAATAAGAAGACGTTTGTCGAAAGGGATTTACACAGTAGCTGAAACAATAGACTTGAACATAAGAACCATTGAGATGATGGCATAGGACAGGACGGTGTGAGTTTTGTTGTGTATGAGATCACTCACTATCAGTCAGAATCAATTAGACAGCATCTAACAACTCCAAGTTGACTGAAGCTAGGACTATACACAAAGCTTAAACACACACATGCGAGAGAGAGAGAGAGAGAGAGAGAGAGAGAGAGAGAGAGAGAGAGAGAGAGAGAGAGAAAATAGATGTTTTTGTGTTACACACAGACTATAAACTCTGTATCTGATTTATGTAGATACCTCCAGAATTGTAGGAAACAAATGAGATGTGTTCCTTAAACCCTTCAACAGTTTATCAGTTGTCACTATTATTGTCTGCTTTTCTTATATGTTAAGGTTCTATAAGTTTATCATTTAAAAACACTACTTTCCCTCTCTTTTTGGAAAAAAATCTTATCTTTATCATATTATGCACTACTTTTTGCATGTAGGTTCATACTTCCTTTTGCCTTCATATCTCCCATCTTAGACTAGGGTTTTTTGAGAAGCAAAACCAGTAGTACTCATGTGCTTATGGATATAGAGAGATTTATCTCAAAGAAATGACTCACCTGGTTGGAAAGGCTGAGAAATTCCAAGTGTGTGGGTAAAATGTTGGGCTGGAGGCTTCTTCTGACTTACCTAGTTGTGTGGGCTCATAAGTCCAAGTCCAGCAAGTCAATAGGGCGCAGAAGTGAATGAATCCAAGATTTCCAGGTGATGTGACAGACTGCTGACTTACAGACTAAAAATACTAATTACTCTTAGGATCCGTGGACTATATGGCAGACCACTGACTGGTTCAATGAGTCCAAAGTACTGGAGGTCAGATCATAAACTAGAAGCAGAATATAGATCAAGGGGAAAACAAGCAAAGCAACTTCTGCCAAAGAGTTCCTGCCTATTGGAAGCTGACTAGCCCCCAAAGAAATTGCTTTTCAAACGATTAACTGCTGCTCATATCAGCTCTTATCATGGAAGCAAAGATTACGTTACAGTTCATCATGGGGAAATATGGTTGTGGGGTGCTGTCATGTGAGTTCTGTACATAGTGAAGATATGTACACCAGAGCAAAACCTTGCCCCATCCTGTGCCATTCTCACAAGTGCTATGTGGGAAACCATTGTATCCGCTATCTCACAGTCCATCTTGTCAAAATGCCTCCTCTTTTTTATGACCCTTCTCCTTTACCAAATATGAAGTCCTCTGCCAGGGAATAGTATCTCCTTATAACCTTTGCAAAGTCCATAAGACGAAGTCTTGTCATTATTCGTTCTAAGAATGCCTCTGGCTCTCCTTCATGGGCTGTGCTTACATCATAACTGTGGAGGCTCTGACAATTATATCCCAACCAATTAGAAGACAAGCTTTTCAAAAAGTTTATTTTTATTCTTTATTTAAATAAAAATATTTTTAAAATATTCTTATTTTAAATTTTCTTATTTTAATATTCTTATTAAAATATTTTTATTTTAATTAAGCCTTCTGGGGGTCCTTACAGCTCTTATAACTGTGGCTCACTATCTGGTGTCAATTTCAGGATTGGGAGTGTAGAGCTGGAGTCTAACTTGTCAATTTGGAGACAGCCAATGAGACCTCTGTGTGGGCATGTCTTTCTCTTGAGAATTCTGAGAAATCTGGCCGCATTTCTTCCCTAGAGATGAGAGACTTATGGCTCAGTCCCTTGAAGATGTTCTGTTGACAAGACACATGGTAGCATGATTATCGACCCTAAGCCCTGGAAAATGGAGGAGCCACAGGAGACCCCTGTCAGCACTCAGATGCTTCTACCACCACTGGATACACCCACTGACCTGTGATTGTCCTGTGTCACTGCATGTGCTTCATGAGTCTGAAGAGGAATGACGGATTGGGACATAAGGGCTAATATTAGACTGATGGACTTGGACTGGAACTGGGTTGAGAAGTTTCTCAATGTTCCACTCTTGTTATTGGTCCTAAGGGGTGTATCTGTACCAGATTCTGTGTGTGGAGAGCTCTTATCTAGACATGATATTGTCAACAGATATTTGTAAGGTATAACTGGGGTCATAATAGTGGTGGGGAGGGAGCATTAAAGGACTAGAGCAAGGCTATGCATTTTGTCAGTGCTATCCTGCACCCTGGCTGGCTTGTCCTTTCCTTGTGACATTGTTTGTGAGGGGATGTCCACTGTGTACAGATCGGCGTTTCATCTCCGTTCCAACCCCCTCATTCACTGAAATGATTATTTCCTTTGAGTCTTCTGATGTCTGATACCTGATCCCATTGACACCTGATGATCACACAGGTTGATGTGCTTCTTCCATGTAGATTTTGTTGTTTCCCTGTTAGATGGTTGCTTGTTCAACTTCAAGTCTTGAAGATATATCTTGTAATAGCTGGGCACCATCATTCTAAGCACCCATTTTGTCTTCAGTGACTGTGTCAGCAAAGTGAGCATCACAGAATGTCAACTTATTGGAACAAAGTGCTCTTGCATTGAGGAGGATTTGAGTAGAGGACCAATATCTGTCTGCTACCTTTAGACTTAACCAGTAAATATATAGACCTAGACCTATATCCTTATTATATATCAATATATTTATATAGGTACATGCCTATGTTTATACCTCTGTAAATAGGCAAACAATCTTAACCCTCAAAGCTCTACAAATAAGTGATCACTGAAGATTGTACTTCTTTCTGTCTTCTCATTGAGAAATATTTTCTCAACATTTTACTGTGTTTTAAGTAAAGACTTCCAAAGCAAATTAGATTTCCGTTTAAGAATTCATACACAATTTATTCCATGACATCTGTTGTTATCCTTACTATGTGTCAGCAGGCTCTTTGGTCCACTTACCTTCCTTATTTCTACAGGACAGTTTTCTTGCCTCCTTTACCTTCTCATCACTTCAAATATTACTTGTCTTGTCTCCGATGGTAGATAATGCCAAGGAGCACATTCCTCATGGATGGGAGTGTTTATTCTATTGGTCAATGTATTATTTGATTGAAAAGTGACCCATTGGAGTCATTTCCATTCCAAATTGAAACAGTGCCTTATGACGATAGTCTGGGGTGCTCCTATGGTCTATATTGGCCCTTCAACTCTGGACTCTTTTTATAAACTTGGACTTTGTTCTGCCATTTTCTCTCATTATAACTGATAACATCTCTTCTGTCCCTAGTCAGAGAAGTCAATAGAGGCAACTGGCACCATCTACTTCTGGTCTCTGACTAGAGAGGATGTTGTGGTTCATTGTGACATAACCACGATGTTTTAAATCCAGTTTTAAATCTTTCACCCTTAGTCAACCTTGTTGCATCTTTGAGGGTGGGGGGGGTGGAGTTATTTTCTTTCCTGTCTTTTATAGCCTTGAAAACTTTGGGGGTTCTTACCAGTGGAACTAGTTTATGAGGGCTTAACTTTTGAGGCTTCAGTAGACAGCCAATAAATATCTTCTGATTAAATTATTTAAAACCAAAGCCTGGATAACTATATCATAATATGGCAATATCAATACCAGAGTATGGGGAGCCAGTCACTTCTTTATTATTGGCCCATAATACTTAGGTTTTCATGGTGTCTGCCTTATATCTGTGACACATGATAACGTTAGCAATAATTATGCACTTATGTGCTGCCATGCGTAAGGAGTGGCCAGCTCTCTGATGGGATAAAATGGTATCTCACCCTAAAAGCAGACCATCATGACCACTTAATCTTTCTAGGAAAACAGTGTCACGCAAAAACACTTGAATCTATAATTGGCATCCTTAAAGATGCTTGCCATCTGGACCTGGCATGATTTAATTAGTCATCTCAGGGTGGTGGTTCCCTTGTAAAAATCTTGCACTCCATTAACCTTGACTTTTCACACATTGACATTTCAAGTCCCGTCTTTGCTTTCCTATGGTGGAGTGGACACGTTTCCATTTAATAAGAGTCCACCTCAGGGTTCATGAGCCAGACGCTTGTTATTTGGCAAAGTCACTGAGACCAAGTCTATAAATTGTGGCAGCCAAGAAAGGTGGCAGGCAGCTAAAAATGGCAAAGACGCAGGAACCATGGGACTCACCCCACCCTTCCTTTAGAGACTTCCAAATGCCATGGTGATCAAGACTTGGGAGGGGTCCCCGAGGGCAATGACACGTGGAAAAGGAGCTGGCCACCATTGAAGAGTAGGCTCACACCCTGGGGCGACTCTCTTTCAGGTGTGGAGGGCAACTCTGAGGTGGATGCAATTAGATTGTTGTTGTTGTCATTGCTAAAACAATTTTAGCCATTAAGAAAAAAAACTTTACTCAGCTGAAGTATTGCTAAACTGGCCATCCAAAAAATAAAAGTTCCTGTATTTCAAGGTAGTCCAGGCATTCAATCATATCCTCCTATTTAACAAAAAGTCAAACTAAACACAAAAACACCATTTTGCTTATATTATCACTAGTGATTTATTTCAGTTATAAATACTTTTCTGAGGATAGATGACAAGGACAAGATAGCTGGGGTTGATCAGGGAGACAACTGTTTGCATATTTGCTTATATTGAAGTTGCGCAATGAAAATAGAGATACGATGTGGCAAGAATGTTGTCAATTAATCGAATTAATGTCTTGCTTACAACCAAATCTTATCACTAACGACATGAGGAGATTCTATTTAAATTGTCAAGATCCTCTCATCTTATTTAAAATAGAAAGTGCTTTTAACTTATCTGTGTGCTGTAGTTCAATAGTTATTTCTATGTCGTATGATTACATTTACTATATTGCTGTGTTGTTGTTGTTGTCGTTGTTGTTGTTGTTTTTGTTGTTAGGTGTCATTGAGTGGGCTCTAATTCACAGTGGCCCTATGCACAACAGAATGCATCACTGCACAGCTCTCTGCCATCTTCACAATTGTTCATCGGTCTGAGCCCATTGGTGCAGGCACTCTGTCACTCTGTATCATCAGGTGCTGAGAGCCTTCCCATTTCCCACCATCAGACTTACTGAAAATGACATCCTTCCTTCTCCAGGCACTGGTCCCTCCTGAAACTATGTCCAAAGTAGGTAAGACAAAGTCTTGCCCTCATCACCTCTCAGGAGCCTGCTGGCCTTACTTCTTCAAAACAGATCAGTTGATCCCCAGCAGTCCATGGTATTTCTAATATTGTTCTCCAGCACCACAGTTCAAATCCATCAATTTTTATACCATCTTCCTTTTACAAGGTCCAATTTTCACATGCATATGAGACAATGGAACATCCCATGTCTTGATTCAGGAGCACCTTAGTCTTCAAAGTAACAACTTTGCTACTCTGTACTCTAAAGAAGTCTTGTGCAGCAGACTCACCTAATGGTCCATGTCTTTCGATCTCTTGATTGCAGCTTCCATGAACATTTGCTGTGGATGCAAATAAGACAGAAATCCCTATTCTCCATTTATCGTGACATTATCTTTTGGTCCAGTTGTGAACATTTTGGTCTTTCTTTCATGGAACTGCAATCCATACTGAAGGCTAAAATTCTTGATCAGCATCAGTCCTCCTCACTTCCAGCAAGCAAGTTTGCATCATTTGCATACCGAAGGTTGCTAATAAGCCTTCCTCCAATCTTAATGCCACCCTCTTCTTCATATAATCCAGTTTCTCTGTTGATGTACTGGCCATATAGATTGAACAAGTGTAATGAGAGGATATAACCCTGTGGCACACTTTTTCTGGTTTTCAATCATTCAGTATTCCCTTATTCTGTGTTTACAACTGCCTCTTGGTTTAGGACAAGTTCTGAGTGAGCAGTATAAAGGGCTCCAGAACCGCCCCCCTTCTTCTCAAGATTATCCAGTTTATTATAATCTACACAGGTGAATACCTTGGGAAAATCAATGAAATGCAAGTAAACATCTTTCTGGTATTCTTTGTTTTGAGCCAAGGGCCATATGACACTGGATATTATCTGATCTACTCTGACATAGCAATATTATTTGCAAGAATAGGAGTGTTCCCAAAGGATTTTCCAGGTTGCAATCCGTGCTGAAACCATTCACCAGATCGATTCTCCCCTTGTCCTGCTGGATGGGCTTTCAGGTCTTGTCAAAATCTTAACCATTCCACCACCAGGGCTCCTTATATCTATCATTATGGCTAATATCTGAAAATATTATAAGATATCTCTTATCACAGGGCATTTAACCAAATATTTTAATTTCTCCACAATGACTTAGTTCATTTCTTCATTTTTTTGTGTGTGGCATCACTGTCCTGGTGGGAGTAGGAAGCCCAGCCTTGCTCCTGAAGAGCTGCTGCTGGATTGAACTGTCAACACTGTGGGCTGCAGTCCTGCACACTACCACTAGGCCACCAGGGCTCAGCTGACTTAGTTCATTTCATAAGCATGTATTGTGTTCCAGAATTTGGATAAGAGCAATCATCAAGAAATATAAGTTCTATGCATTTAGTTTTATTCACAGAATATAATAAGACTTACTAGGGGGGATAGTACATTTGGAACCAAGTTCACTTAAAAGTCAATAACCATACTTTTTGTCGGTAGCTTTCCAGGGCTCACATTGAAGCATCTCCAGGAACACAACCATCATGTAGGCTCTGTGGGAAGAATTATTCAGGAATTCATTGGTTGATGATCAGTGGACTAATTCAGTATAACTGAGGTAGCTAGTGTCAAGTTGTATAATGGAAAAAAAATTGCAGGTCTCCTAAAAGCAGTCCATTTGTATATTTTTAACCAATAGTTAACTTTCTTGCATGTGCAATAGGAGGGATGAATGAGTCCTATTGAACTGGAAAATCTCTTCATGGTGTTTAGGATACACATGTGCATGTATGGATGCATATGCTTACTTATTTGGTAGACTGAAAGATGAGGCAAGTGCATTTTTGTGGGTACAATGGGCAAGTCTGAGTACATACTGAGGTATTGGAACCTTGGGGAGGACCAGTAGGCAGCTTTGGAGTAATACAGGAAAACTGAATGGACTGGAGTGCAGATTTCAGTAAGCTTGCAGGGGAATGCTAAGAAGATTGTTAGCAGTCACTGGTATCAAACCCCCTTTACAATGTCTTATATTGCCTATTTTTATAGAAAAGGGTTTTAGATTAGAAAATAAATTTTATGATCTATGTGGACTGATGTAAAGAAAGTTTCCATAAAATGTTATATGAGGAAAGCAATTTCAGAACAGCATGTGTAATGTGACAACATTCCCTGTAATATTTATATCCATATTTTCACCATTATCACACATTTATATAATACTATGTGAAATTATTAACAGGGGCTATTTCAGGGAATTGGGTTCGGGTGAAGTCCCTGGGTGGTGCAAGAAGCTTGCACAGAACGACAAGCTGAAATGTTTGCACCTGCTCAGTGGTGCCACGGAAGGAAAAATTATAGCCTCCCCACCCCATCCCCTGCACCCAATCCCACACACTCCCACCAAAAAAAAGACACAGAGACAAGGAAAGGCCTACAGAAGAGTTTTACTCTCTAACACATGGAGATGTCTTGAATGTGAGTCACCCTGAGGCCACTGGTTTGGTTTTTCTATTATGCTCATTTTCTACTGTCACTGAAGCACTGTGTTAAAAAATCACATCAAATCTGAAGGGCTCTAAACAAAAATCATTTCTAATTTCATGATTTCTGAGTTTTCTGACTTAGGCTGAGCTCAGCTGGATGGTTCCATGGTCTCAAATAGATTCCTTCATCTACCTGTCAAGTGGGCAAGGTAATAACTGAACTCGAACATGTTTTTTTTTTTTATGGAAAGGGCAAGCAATCAAGACAGAGAAGATGAAAATTACACAATTTCAAGTGCCCACATTTTGAACTGACTCGTCTAATGACATTCATGGCTCCCTAGTGACTATTCATAGATTCAAAGGGTGAGGAAATAGACACCGTGCTTTTATAGAAAATAACTACAAATTCATCAAGTCAAGGGTGTGGACACACCTAAAGGGGTGCAGGTCTAGCACTGCACTCATTGTTCCTTATCAGATGCATTTCGATCAGAATCTTTTTAATTGTTTCAAACCACAATTTGCCAGGATGCCAATCTGCCTGCAGGCATTTCAAATATCAAAAACCAAGACTTCGAAGAAGAGAAATGCTCCCTATGAGGGTAATGGTCAACGCGCTCAGCTACAAATCAGAAGCTGAGCAGTTCAAACCCACGGGGCGCTCAGAGGGAGAATTCTGTGGCTGTCTCCTTCCGTTCAGATCATGGCCCTGGAATCCCTGGGGAGGCAGTTCTACTGGTCCTGTAGAGTTGCTAAAAGTCTGGGTCAACTCCATAGTCATGAGCATGAAATGGATAGCTAGGACTTAATCCTGCCCAACAGTCTAATTCAGAAACAGATTGTCTAGCGTGCCTCACCCTCTGAACCATTGCTACGCAACTGGTCTAACTTTTCAAGCTTTTTTTTTTTTGCATCACTGCCCTGGTGGGAGTAGGAAGCCCAGCCTTGCTCCTGGAGAGCTGCTGCTGGATTTGAACCGCCAAGCCTGTGGGCCGCAGTCCCGCACACACCCAGTACGCCACCGGGGCTCAGCTTAAAACTTTGAAAGAAGAGATCACCCCTCTCAGAATTAATTGGAAACCTTCCTTAGAAACTAGAACTGGAAAATGAGAAGAAAAGAGATGAAATTCACCAGTAGTTAACCAGTTTCCCTATTGCAGCTTTCCTCTGATGGAGTAGTTTTCCAATTTATGATGCAGTCCATTTCAGAGCCCCTTGAACAAGCGGATCACCATAATTACAAGCGTGTCTTTGGGAAGCATAGTTAATGGACTGTGATGTTTTCACAGGCTAAATAAATTTGGCTAAACGTGATGCTAAAGAAGCCCTTTTTATAGGTGTGCTCATCAGAGCTCATTTTCTATGAGGAAAAAAATTCAACTTCTGTCCTTTGCTGCTTGGATATGGGACTGAAAGTCCAATGTGAGAAAGAGACCCTTTCCCTTGCTGGCACCAAGGCTGAAGGGTTAAGAGAGCTCCTCCCCTATTATTAACTAGCAGAAATAAGATGGGCTACTAACAATTTTTAAAAAGCAATCTAATATGCTGATTCCTATTTTTTCCTGGCAGGTGGGAGGATTGGGCTCTTTAATTTCTAGGAGCCTTCTCACCTTTGATTTTTCTAAGATCCTTAGGTCCTAATACAATCCATATGTCTTTAGGACAGACCACACTTAAGAGGGCAGATCAGCTTTTAAAGAGTTAAACAGGATGACCAAACAGTGTCATATTAGCCCACATTTTCAACCAACTCAGGAACCTAATGACTGTTATTGTTTATTTTCTTTCTACTTGAGGGGAGATCTGTTTATTTATTTATTTTAATCTGTCCGAACGGGGGCCTTCAGAATTGGAGCCTTCACATTGTTCTTGAGACTTGAATTTATTTTTCTGAGGAGGGTTCAAATCAAAATAAATGTTCAAGTTCTAGAGCTATGCACCTTTGGGCAGCAGGGGCAGAGAGAGAGAGAGAGAGAGAGACAGAGAGAGAGAGAGAGAGAGAGAGAGATTTCCTCATCTAAAAAGATTTCTTGGTAATCCATGCTGTAAAAGAACATTTTGAAAAATATAAAACAAAGGGCTTTCAAAGTGGGCAAAGACGAATGTAAAGTGATATATTTCAGACTGGAGAGGTGGTGTAACTTACCGCTGTCACTGCTGCCTGTTTATTGTGTTTGTCTGGTTGGCCTGGAAACCAACTCATGCCATTTCACTCATTTTACAACGTTCCTGTAAATGTTAGGTAGGCCTGGATTTATTATACACTGTCAACACCTAAAATGGAACCCACTGCTTAACGTAGTTTATTTGGCTGAATGCCCCTGTCTCTCTACAAAAAAGAAAAGAAAAAGAAAAAAATTACATGTGCATGCACATCGTGTGTGTCTGCGTGTGCGTGTGTGTTTGTGTAAAAGAAAGGGGGGAAACATCCTGTACCACCTCCAAAAGAAATGTAGTCCATGCAAAATTGGAGTTGGATGTCATGGGCTATGTCAAAGGGCTATTTGAGCTCTGCGGTGGCTGTGTTGTTGGGTGGGAACCTTTGACTCATAAGATTTGTGACTTGAGTTTTAGAGGGACAGAGAAGCAGGCGGCACATTTATAAACACTGTGGCCCAATCAATATTGTCCAGGACGGCCTCTTAGCCACCACAGGATGATTCATCAGGCTGTGAGAATCTGGGTGGCTTTTCTTTTCTTCCCTCTTAGTGACCTGCTAGATTCACTTGTCCACTCAACGATGACAAGGCAGGTTTGAAAGAGGTCCAAGGGATCTGTCCCTGCAGAATCTCTTTTTTTGATAGACTTGATTGGGCTTGTGCATACGTAGTATTGAGTCAGCTGGACCATTAAGGTAAAACAAATTCTGCAAGCCAGAGTGGTTTAGCAATATGAAAGGGAAATGCAATACTCTGACTAAAAGCAAGGATGGCAGACGCAGTCCAGCAGTAATGGAATTCACAGGCAAGGACTTCTGCTTTGCTCCTGGTCGGTCATACCTTAAATCAGAGCCCTATTCATTAGCTACCTTTCTGAAGGGGCCTCAGGGACCAGTTTGAATGGACTTTTGCTGATAGTGCTGAAAGTATCAGTGAGTCAGGCATGAAATATTATAATCTTTGAGCTACCACTTGGGAGCAATCAAGTCATCTTGTCCATTCCCTTGCCATTATGTCTCTTATGATAAGACTTTTTGGTATTGACACTAAATCCAATGGTGAATAGAAACTATGACACTCTCTTGTTAGACCCGCTCCCACCCTCCTTCCTGTTGTTCTTACATGCCACTGAGTCAGTTCCACCTCCTGGAAATAGTGTGCACAATGAAACAAAACACTGCCCCACCCTGCACCTCATGATTATTCATATGCTTGAGTCAAATGTGGCAGCCACAGTGCAAATCCATCACATGGAGAGTCCTCCTCCTTTTCATTGACCTTCTGTTTTACCCAGAAAGATGGCCTTCTCTAGGGCATCACTCCTGGTAACAAGTTCAAAGGCACATTCTATTCATTCCCCTATACAGATGAGTGTGTTCTTCTGTCAGTCCATGAAATAGTCAATATTCTTTGCCAGCGTCATAGTAAAAATCATCAATGCTGCCCTGATATTCCTTATCTATTGTCTACTTTTTGTATGCATATGAAGTTACTAAAAATGGTATGTCTCATGTCAGGTATACCCAAGTTCTTAAAGTAACCTCTTTGTTTTTTAACATACTTGGGAAGCCTTTTGAGGGACAAATGCCATTTAATTTCTTAACTGCTGCTTCCACAGAGGTCAGTTGCTGATTCAAATAAAACAAAAGCATTGACAACTTCAATATTTTCTTCTTTTATTAAGAGGTTGCTTATTTGTCCATGCATGGGGATTTTTTTTTTCTTTTTGTTAAGAAGTCTCACAGAACATTGTGCTCTTTCTTCTTAATTTATTCAAGATTAAATTTCCTAAGCCCTCTTCATTTACAGCAAGCAAGGTTATATACCTCTTGTATATTATAGATTGTTAATGAGTTTTCCTCCAATCCTAAAGTTACAATCTTCTACCACAATTCACTTTCTCAAATTATTGAACAGAGAAATCAATGCTCTGGGATTCCCATTCTTCAAAATGTTATCCATGTTATGATCCACACAGAGGAAAGTTTTTGCATAGACAGTAAAGCATAGGTGGCCATCTTTCTGGTTTTCTTTACTTTCAGCCAAAATCCATCTGACACCATTCATGATGTTACTTTATCCATGTCCACTGTTGAATCCTGCTTGAATTTCTGAACATTTGCTATGAATGTACTGCTACAATTATTTTGAGCTATCATCAGCAAAATTGTACTTCCATGTGATATTGATGACTTTGTTTTCTAGTTTCTGATTTGTTTGTTCTGGTTGGATCACCTTTCTTTGGCCCAAGCACAAATATGGACCACTTCTGATCAGTTATTCAGATAGCTGTCTATCCTCGCATTGCTTCTATTTGCTGAACTCTCCATTTACAGAAGTGTCTCAATTGACATCATGCAAATTTCTGTAGACTTGGTTTTCACCAACATTTTGGGGGCAATTTGGCCTTCTTCCTTATTCTTTCTTCCTAGTTACGCATCTAATTATTATTTCAAGATGAAAATCCATAGTTTAGACATACTCACAATGATGTAGACAATTTGAAATTCAAATCCAATTTGTTTATAAAACTTCTCATTTTATTAATTGAATAGCTAGTATAACTATTGATAGGCATCAATTGGAACTCTAAATCATCTTAAAGGGAGCATTTTACATTCAGCCTACCTTCAGCTTTAATGCTTCAAGAGTTAACTTGCTCAATAACTGATTCTGACTCATGTCAACCCTGCAAGACACAGTAAAATTATTCCTGTGGGTTTCCAAGGCTTTAAATCTTTACAGGAGTAGAAAGCTTCCTTTTTCTCCCTCCAAAACCCTGGTGGCTTTGAGCTCTGACCTAGCAGTTAGCACCCCAACTCATATCCCACTATGCCACAAGGGATCCAAGAGTTAACAGGTGATATCAAATTTGTTCGTGGAAGTTACATCTTACCCTCTGGTCACTAGGTTCTAAATCTCATGAACAGATGGTAAAACTTTCTGGAGAATACATGGGAAATGTCTTTTTAAAGCTGTAAATAGTATCACTTCCTTCAACTAAACCATTAAGTACACTTCAGAGAATTATCTGGGGAAAAAGTATATGCATTTATGAAACATCTTATATATAGCTATGTGTCCATGTATCTACATCTACTATAGATATTATATCACTTTATAGAGAAAAGAAGGTAGATTTATAATATTCATAAAAATAATCAATCCTTAACATTTTGAAGGCCAGAGGCTGGAGAGACTTCATCTTACAAACTCTGGACATACTTTCAGGAGAGACAGTCCCCGGAGAAGGACATCATGTTTGGTAAAGTGGAAGGGGGGTGAGAAAAGAGGAAAGCCTTTAACTGGAGGGACTGACACAGCAGCTGCATCATTGGACTCAGGCATAGAAACCATTGTGAAGGTGACTCAGGACTGTGAAGCATTTCTTTCTGTTGTGCATTGGGTTGGTATGGATCAGTGCCCACTGAACAGCACCTAATGACAATAACAACAACAACAATAAAACAACAACAACAACAACAACATCTTCTAGCACCCATTTTCTTTCTCCCTCTGTCTGGTCATCAATTTGGAGTCCCTGGTGGCTTAGATGACTACACACTAAGCTGCAATGCACCAATAGCTCCCTGGAAAGCAAGAGAGAGTTTCTATGACCATAGACATTTACAGTCCTGGCAACACGAAGACGTTTTCCTTTACCCTGGATGGTGTCTACATGTCAGAATTGACTCAAGGGCGGTTAGCTTGTATTGGGATTCATTGGACAGTGTACAGTATGAAAATAATAACAATTTGTAAATTACTAAGGGTTCAAGGGGAAGGAGGGGTGGAAGAAGGGAAATATAGGGAGCTGATACTGGGGGCCTAGATGGAGGGAGGTGTTTTGAGAGTGATGATGGTAATAAGTGTGTAAATGTGGCCTGCATGCAATTGATGCTTGTATGGATTGTAATGGGAGTTGTATGAGCCCCCAATAAAATGATTCATTAAAAAAAAAAAGCTGTGCACTAAATGAAGGCTAGATAAGAATCGTATGTATCTGTTCTGCCTGACCTGAAGATGCTTAGTCACAGTTAAGAATACATCCTGTTCATAAATTGGGGACTGTCCTACAGGTTTATTAGCATCCTCATCATTACTTTAAAATGACTGATCAACTCTCACCTTGTTCTTTGATTACAAATGCTTTTCCTTCCAGTTGAACACCTAACTCTAGATAGCCATAGGGATCATCATCCCATTCATAGTGCATGCGTTACATTTTGATTCCTGCTGCCTAATTAATTAAAGGTAATTAAAGGTACAAACCATCCCACCCCATCTTCCAGTCCTATTTACCATTCTTTAAGGTATCCACTGGATGTGTCACTTCTTAGCCTCAGATATTTTTGTTTTAGAATTTATTGTTTATTTTCACTCTGTATATTTACTTCTACGCTATGTTCCCCACATCTAGAACGATATCTGATATACAATGAACTCAATCAACTTTTAGCAAATAAACGAGTTTTCAGAAATATAAAAGCATTGATTATGTCGTAACACAAGTACACAGATAAAGAGAGGAAGAGGACTTGGTTTGAATTTTGGTTCTAGCATGTACTTGTGAGTTGGGTGAAATTATATAAAATTTTTGAGTTTCATATTTTATCTATACACAATGCAAGTAATCATTCTAACTGAATAAAAGTCTTATAAGAATAGATATGGCAAAAAAAAAAAAAGCCTGGGCTGAACCCCAGTAGCGTAGTGGTTGTGGGCGGGACTGCGGTCCACTGGGATGGAGGTTCAATTCCAGCTCCACAGAGGCAAAAGATGGGCCTCCTACTCCCACCACCAGGGCAGTGATGCCCTAAAAACCAAAAAAAAAAAAAAA